>JAESVK010064418.1:0-12142 GCA_017140935.1 Hamamelis virginiana
TTCAGCTGCTGGTTTATTTTGGTGGTATGTGCTACGGTTTGAACCAGCGGTTGTGGGGTTTAGCATCACCCGTTGTGCTTGTCAGTCTTGGGTTGATGGGGCACGCATGTTTGGTGCATGTCTGGTGCATGATGCATCTCACGTGGCTTTGTGGTTATTTGGGCATCTCTTGTGGCTTTGTGGGTATTGGGCATCTCACGTGGCTCTGTGGATATTTGGGCAGAGGGCAATCACTTTGGTAGCCCACATTGTTCATATGATCTCGGCAGCCATGTGTGAGCGTGAAAAGTCATGTGGTGGAGTGCATGTAATGCATTAATTGCAAATGTTATTTCTCTTACACGTGGAGATGAAAGAACTTTGGGTGGCTTGTCCCTTTTAGCAAATTGATTACATATGTTGCGCAAGTTGCTGGTTTGCTTGGTTTTGCTCCAGTCTCTTTGGCCGTCAGTGTTACTAATAGTGCTCTAGTGGATGCATGTGAGTGTTAGGTTCGAGCATGTGAGTGTTAATCTGATGCATGGCTGGCTTGCTCCATCTAATATTCATTTTAGGCCTGTTTTGGTTAACCGCAAGGTGTTAGGTTCGAGCTGATGGATGTGGGTCTTGCGCATGGTGGGTTCCACATGATCTTTGAGTGCATGCTGGTCCTTAGTGCATCGGTTTATGCGCCTCTGTTTCTCCGTGCTGCCGTGCTCATGGTCCTTGTCTATGCTTGCTCCTGACGGCTTTGATGGTCGTGCTTTCGACCGTTTGACCGGCTATGTTTATTTTATTGCTATATTATAATGTCGGCTGATGTGTTTACAGGTCTTGTTTAGACTTTTTAAATGCAAATAGGAAGGGTTGAACTCCCATGGTATTTGTATTTGTGTTTTTCTTCCCCCTAGCCTCTTGGGTTGTAAGAGGTTTCTTTTATAGGTTAGGGTGGTTGGTTGGCCTATTGGGCTTTTAAGCTTCGGCTTGTCGCCAGGATGGCATTTGCGCTGTAATTCTTTTTTGGTAAATATATTTCTTAATTATCCAAAAAAAAAAAGAGTAGTTAGGTAGAGGTCATTATCGCATGTAGGTTTTTAGGTCAGATTGAGTCGGTTCTTTTTGCATTTATTTTTTAGAGAGTCTAGGAGCATCCCTGTAAAATTTCATGACATTCTGAGCCTAGCTTGATAGAAAATAAGGCCTTTTGTAAATTATCCAAAAAAAATAAGGCCTTTTGTGACTTGAAGGGCAGTACTGTCCTTTGAATCACAAAAGCTCTGAATGACTGTCGATCTTGTCTCGAATGGTCTCGAGGCATTGGCATAGATATTTAAGGTGTGTTTGATAGCTAAGTTGATCAGTGGCAAGGTCTGTGGAGCCTTCTGGCTCATGTTTAGCTCTTAAGGCTCAAAAGGCGCTTTTAAGCCCAGTTTAGGGTTTCGACTGAAAACAACCGGGATTCGATTTTTTTTATCAAACTAAAGCCTTCAAAGGCTTCAAAACACTTTCTTAAAACGTTTTAAAACTTGTTTTGAGAAGAAGAAATGATTTCGAGAGCAATCGGTTAGCAGATTTCAAAACCCTAATTTGAGCCCGGCAGGCCCTAAACAGCTAATCGGTCGACTTTTCCCTAAAAATTTGACCTTTTTTAATGCATTTTTACTTCAAACACTTCTTAAAACATGGAGAATCGAATCACGATCGTTTCGGTGCTTGAATCGTCGAATTTGGACTTAAAACGGGCCCCAAAAGCCGAAAAAAGCCGAAACCGGGTCGAAATGGGCTGAGATAGGCCCACATAGGGCAAACGTTGGGATGGCCAACCGTCAACCAAGGGATGGCCAACCGTCCTAGAGGGACGGCCAACCGTCCTAGAGGGACGGCCAACCGTCCCAAGGAGGATGGTCATCCATGCCAATAGCCAATAACTGCTATTTTTCAGTTTTTTTCTGCTCGGGACTCTTCCAAGCCTTGCCATGTGTCCAGTTCGGCCATGGGGGCTTTGGGATGAGTTTAAACACCTTGGAAGACTGGTTTAGAGCCCTTGGATCATTCCTAAGAGATTCAAACTCAACCATTTATCAATTTCAGGCTTCCCTATAAATAGAAAGCCTTGAAATCAGTTTTAACACACAAAATTAGCTTTAAAGAGTTAAGCTTGGAGAGTAGAGGCTTGAGCAATTGCACAAGCTTCCCCCATAGCACTCTAGCTATATTTTTGAAGTCCTTGGTGTTAGAAGTATGCCCTAAAACCAATCCTAAAGGATATATTAAGTTTCATATTATCTATATATGGAAGGTATAACTTATCTAATATGTTCTAACATATATGATAAGGTCCATGAATAAATGATAAGAGAGATATGCATCTCAAGGAGTTGAGATAGAGAGACTGATATTTCTCATATACATCTATTCTAAAAGAGTTCCTACTCAAAGGTTTATTAAAGTGGATATTTAATTAACCGTATGAAGAGTAGCACAGATTTAAACCGACTCATATGGAGGATAGGTAGTCTTTCCTATCAGTGTAGTGACACTTAGGTTAATCTGTGGGTGCATATTAGAGAATATGTACACTGAACATGATCTGCAAAGAGTATTCCTATGGTAGTTCTGTCAAAGGAATATTCTAGTGTTATGTCCATTAATTTGGTAGTCCTTAGACCTGAGACACCATAGCTGTCTTGTGCATAGGTTGCTAGAGTTTGATAGTATCTCGTACGGCCTTAACCATTAGGTTGTAATCGGTGCTTATTGGCTCTAATGAGTTATGCATGAAGATGGATGAGTGTGCAATAAGGGATCATCACTCTCAGTTATATGAGAGAGAATGTCAGGATAAGTTCACAAAGATAATTCTCAAAGGGAACCTCTGGCCAGAGTGATAGGTAAACAGTGAAAAGAGTTTCACTGCGATTACCTTATTGAGATTATATTTTGTGGAACAGATATCAAGTGGTTGAGATAGGGTTTGACTAAAACCATACCTATTATCTTAACTGTGACATTAGGGGCTGAAGGATTAAATAACATGAAGGGTTCACATAGTTCTGCTATTCACCTAAACCTAGGGTATGTCATGATATGTTGCTAGATGTCACTCATGACCAGTGAAAGCCTATTGATAAAGTGTTATCAATGAGGGCAAAATTGGAATCGTTCCAATTGAACCTTAAAATAGAAAGTTTCTATTTTTGGGAGACATAGAGATGTCCCTGTCACTGCTAGGTTAGGGTGAACCCAAAGGGTCACACACAATAGAGAGTAAGTGAGTTCCTTAAGCTTGAGAGAGGGGAATCCTATCATGGCGTTTGTTTGACTTTAATAATTAAACGTTAATTGATTAAAAGTCAATACTAACCGAGAATAGGATTACTCAATTCAAGGATGATTGGTCATGCTAGCACTAGTAACCAAACACCCCCCAAAGAGGAGAAAGTCTATAAATAAGAGTGTTTCACACACTCTAAGGCAGAGAAACCCTAGAGGCCGAAATCTCTCTCCTCTCCCTCTCCATTCTAGCTTGCCACAAAGGGTTGTGGAAGACTAGAGAAGCTTTCGGAGTCTTGCTCTCGTGTGGATACGCTTTGGAGGTTTCATGCTTTTGAAACTCGAAGGATTCCTACACCGAAGAACACATTCAAGTAAGCTTTTATATGCTTTGATTAATTGTGTTTTGTTTATATATATGATCCTAATGCTTGAATCGATTCATATTGGTTTTGTGAACATGGATGTTTTTATAAAATGAAAAGTTTTGTTTTTACTCTCTTCCGCTGCGCATCCATGTCTGTGGTTTTCACAGAACCTTTCACTTGGAGTCCTTGGAGTTTGAAGAGAAGGCTTGGAGCAAGAGGGAAAAAAGCGAAAGAGGTTAGTAGAGTTATGTAGTTTGTTTAAAGCTTTTTTTTTTGCATTCTTTTTCTTCTTTTCTTCTTCTTCTTCTTCTTCTTCTTCTTCTCTTCTGTGTCCATGTTGTGTTAGGAATGAGTGTTTAGGTTATGTTTCCATATTTCTTTAGTATGCATGATAGGCTAGTTTATTGTTTCTTTAGTGTGAATAATAGGAATTGGGTTGGGGGGGTCTCTGCTTGTTTTTGTTTCTCATGCTTGGTTTTCTCTTCTAGATTTACTTTGCTTGGGTATGGGTGTTGCTCGAGTGCTTCTTTGCCTCTTGTTTGGCTGTCTGGTTATTGTTGCTCTGTGTTTTTATTTGGTTCTCTTCTGCTCTTTCTTCTGTTCCTTTATTTGATGGGCAAGAATTCTAGTGTTAAGAATGGTTCGAAAATGTCACTTAGAGCCTTTCATGAAAATGTTCAGGTAGGGGTGGCTGGTGGTGATTCTGAGTCTGCTGTGGACTCTGTTGAACTTTCTCAGGTTTTACAGCTTTTAGATGTTAAGAAATGGAGCATTGAAGAGCTTGCTTCAGCTCTCTGCAACCAAATCCGAGCGAGGGTGAACCTGCATAACTGTGCCTTTGTTAAGAAGGGCCTTGATGAGTTGCTTGCTCGGGATGGAAAAGCATTGGCTGATGGCAGGGAGCTTGATGCCATCTTGTTATCTAGCTCTTTAGATTCTGGTAGCTCTGGTGTTAGTTATCTGAAAACTACTGATTCGGTTAGTGTAAGTGGTGGCAATGAGGCTACGGGAGGCTTTGAGGGTTCTAATCCAGATAAGCCTGTTGAGGATGATATTAATGGTGATGATATTAGTAGTGGGCCTTCGTGTTCTTGTGCAAGTCAAGAAGAATGCTCACTGTGTCGTGATAGTGAGCGTGAGTCGGAGGTCGGAGATGGTGAGTGTAAGTCGGAGATCGATGATGGTATTGAAGCTGAGATTTTTTCTCCCGCTGCATGTGATGGTGACACCGAGTTTTGCACTAGTGCGTTGCATGCGATCCTTTCCCCGGTTGTTGACAGAGACCATACCTCCCCAGCTGCCCATGTCCCTTCCCTCCCAGTCGGCAGTGTGACCTCTCTTGACTTGGGTACTGCAGGTGACAATTGTCAACAAGCTGGTACAAGGTCATCTGACCTTTCGACAGCTTCTAAGATCCTATTTGCAGCTGATTTATCAACTCATGGCGCGCAGTCCCGCTCTGCCATCTTGGGAGTGGTGCCATCTTCCTCAGAAAATTTAGTTTCTTGTTCGCACCGAGTTGAAGTGGGTGGAAGCCTTGTTGGCTCTCCACGTGTTAGCATGCCTAGTTCCTTTGGTGATAATCATATCCGCGTGGCTGGTTCTGGTTTGGAGGAAGCTACCTCCATTTCGTCCATTTGTGATGTGGACTTTGTTGTCAATAACGAATTTATTGCTAATCAGAAGGTTCCATTTCGTGGAGTTGATGGGCACGTTTCACGTGGTACGAGTGGGGCCGGTTCTCATGATTGTGTTTTGCAAAATGAGGTTAATTCTTCTTTAATTGGAAAGCTTGCATTAAATGCCTCTCATCAGTCTCTGTCACGTGGTGGTTTGGTAGATATTGCTGGTGGTGGGTTCGTCCCTCAATTGCATGGTTTGGCTGCTACTTCTTTAGTTGGTGTAGAAGCAATTAATGCTCCTAACATGTCACAATCTCGTGGGGAGAAATTGGTTTCTTCTTTTATGTCATGTGGGACCGGGTCTCACATGAAAGTGTCTGCATGTGAGGCTGTTGGGCGTGGTTTACAAGTTGAGAAGTCTCATGATAGGGTTTGTGTAAGAAAGGCATTAAATGCTTGTGCATTAAATGCTATTCTTGTGTCAAATTCTCGTGTAGCAGCGGGTGATTTGGAGTCTTTGGATTCTATTGAAAAGTCTTTAAATAAGAGTGCATTAAATGCACTAAAGGAAAGTCACTCTTCTACACCTCGTGGAGCTGCTGCTGATGGGGGTGGGCTTATGCAACATGGAGTTGGCGTGAGAGAGGGAAGTATGGTTTCAATTATAAAATCAAAAAATAATTCTAGTGGGTCCGCATCTCAAGGGCAGTTGGCTAATGACCATGTGGTTGGGGAGATTTTGGTTTCAAATTTAAAATCAAGTGGGTCCGGTTCTGAGTCCCTTGTTACAGCATCTCATTTGCCTTCTACGGAATTGCCAACTTTCCAAGATTCTCTTGTCAAGCCAAGACCATACCGATCTGGTTATGCTAAGAATGGTTTTTCCAAGTCTAGGCAATCCAAGTCTGACTTTCCTCCTTTGAAGGCGTCCTCTCAGGGCTTTGTTCATAAACCCTTTCCTTCTGTTTGGAATAAAACTAAACCCAATCTTCAAAAACTCGTGAAAAAGGATGTGGGTACAGTTTCAAATGGTAAATTTACAATTCCTAAAGCTATTATTGATGTAGGTGAAAAAATGTGGGAATTTGCTATTGTGGGGCACATTATTGATAAAAATTTACCTTTCTCTTTGGTGAAAGATTGGGCTTGTCGCTCTTGGGGTGATGATGTGATTGAAACCATCAAGCTTGATCCGGGATTTTTTCTATTCAAAGTGGTTAATGAATCAGCCTTATTTAATATTTTGAATGGTGAGCCATCTTTCATTGCAGGAAAGCTTATGGTGATCAAGCGATGGAACCTTGGAATGGTGTTGGAAAAGGAATATTTTTCTAAGATTCCAGTCTGGATTAATATTAAAAATCTTCATGTTGTTTTGCGCTCTATTGCAGGTCTGGAGTTTATTGGTAGCACCCTGGGAAATCCTCTTTTTGTTGATTTGGATAACTTCGCGAGAATTTGTGTGGAAATTGATGCAAATAAGGAAATTCCTAAGTCCTTGCTCTTTGATTTGGGAAATGGAGTTACTTCAGAAATTTTGTTTGAGCTCCCTTGGAAACCCTCCAGATGTGTCAGATGTAAGGTTTTTGGGCATTCTTCCCTTAAATGCCGTGTTGGCTTGCCTCCTCCGTCTCAAGTATGGAAGGTCAAGGAGAGTCTTCCTTCTGTTCAAAAAGATGTTTTCAACGAAGATCATAATCCCAAGGAAAGAATTCCTTCTCCTCCAAAGGTTGAATCCTTAAAAAATAGTACCCCTAGTGAGTGGAATGAGGTTTCCTCGTTAAAAGCTAAATTGAAAGTTGGCGTGAGTAAGACTACTGAAACTTCTCCTAGTCCTTTTCATGGGAAGAATACGTTTGAGGCTCTCTCTTCTGAAGATGACTCTGGTTCCCTTCTGGGTAATGATCCTTTTGATGATAATATGGTGGATTCTCATGATCCTCCTATTTCTTCTAGAATGAAATTACGTGACAAATTGCATGGATTTAAGAATGCTAGGAGGAAGGGTTCTGTTCCTTTATAGTTTTCTCTTTTCCCCTATCCTCTTGGGTTGTAAGAGGTTTCTTTTGTTGGCTTGACTGCTTGTTAGCTGTTTGGCTGTTAATCTTTGGGTTGTTGCCTGTTTGGCTTCTGTGCTGTATCTCTTTTTTGGTAAATAATATTCTTAATTATCCAAAAAAAGAATAATAGGAATTAGTTTATGCTAGGATAAAAGTTTGCATATCTCTTTTTCTCCTTTCATTCTTATTCTTTTATTCTCATTCCATGATCATACCATGTTAGTATTGTTTGACACATAAAGTATGGTATTTTTACTTGCTTTTAGCCGTTCTAGCTTGCATATTGGCCTTAGTTTGCATAGAATAGGCGCGTTTGACTTTCTTTTTTTTTTTTTTTTGGATAATTAAGAATTTATTAATCCAAAAGGGCAAAAGCCCAAAAGAACAAAGAATCCGAGGCCACAAAAACCTACGGAAAAACGGACAGAACCTCCCCTAAAAAAGGGACAAAAGTCAAGAACACCTGCCTATAAAACAAAGCAGAAAAAGACCGAGACACAACAAAACAAAAGCCCACACACGGGCACCAAACAAACCAACCAACACACAAGCTCAAACGCCCACAGCCCGGGCACAAGCAACCAAAAACCAGAAAACTATCCTAGTGCCTTAAAATGTTACAAGGAAAAGCCCACCTATCACACATAGACCTATTCCTAGGGCTATCGACAACATTTTGAAAACTAGAAACTCTATTTCTTACATCATTACAAATCAGAGAGAAGATGTTATCAGAGCTAATGAAAGAATTTTCATGGATTCTCTCGTTCCTTTGCCTCCAGATAATGTAGATTGTAGCAGCCCAAGCAATCTTTTTAATGGTATTACAGAAAGTTTTACTTTTACAGGAGATGATCCACATTAACTCATTCTCCCAGAATCGAGGGAGTCTATTGTGACCACATAACATGAGAACCTTTCTCCATATTAGGGCAGTAAACCTGCAACCAAAGAAAAGATGATTCCTGTTTTCAACATTGGCCCTGCAAAAAACACAAGACATAGAAGAAATAATTCCCCATCTCAATAGTTTATCCTGCGTAGTCAACCTATTCAGGATAGCTAACCAAGAAATGAATGAATGTCTGCCAATAGAATTCGGGAACCATACAACATTATGCCAACTCACAACCGGGCCAGAAAAACGAATATGATTCCAAGCAGAGCTAATGGAGAAACATCCGGTAGAAGAAAGAGACAACACCACTGTGTCCTCCCTCCTAGAACTGAGAGGAGGACAATCAAAATAGCTGTTACGGATGGTAATAAGATCAGAAGTATTAGTAACAGGCCAATTCCAACCATCATCAGATAAAATAATAGAAACTTTAGCCTGGAGAGGGATGGCTGCATCATAGACCACCCTAGAATCAAACTGCTGCATCAAAGGACCGACTGGGTGCCAGTTGTCATGCCATAAAAAAGTAGAGGAACCATTACCAATCCTGTGCCTGATAAGAGGCCTCGCAATATCCCTCAGCTGAAGGATTTTCCTCCAACTCCAAGAACAAATTGAAGGAATGTTGATAGACCAGAAACTCCTGCCCCTTAGAAGATACCTCTCCACCCATGCAACCCATATCGACCCAGATCTGGAGAACAAACTCCAAATATGTTTCAAAATAGCAGCAATATTCCAATCCTTAACCCTACGAAGACCAAGGCCCCCTTCCATTTTAGGTTTACACACTTCACTCCAGCTAACTTTGGCTTTGTGAGCCTTTCCATGAGAACCAGACCATAGAAATGCATTGAATATCTGTTCAATCCTGCAAACAGTGTCCATAGGAATGATAAACATACTACACCAATACACCTGAATGCTAAACAGAACAGAAGATAGGAGTTGAAGTCTTCCAGCAAAAGATAGAGACTTGCTTGTCCAAGATTGGATACGACTTATCAACTTCTCCAACAAAGGCTGACAATCAGAACTCGAAAGCTTGGTAGATATCAGGGGAACCCCTAGATACTTCAACGGCAGACTTCCCACACTGAACCCAGTAATACGAACAATATCAGCCTTCACAGAGTCACTAGCACCTGATATAAACATAGCACTTTTGCTAGGATTAACCTGAAGACCATAAAACCTCTCAAACTCTTTCAGAACATCCATAAGAATCTGGACACTACCAGAGGTGGCCTTAGCAAACAGAAAAAGATCATCAGCAAAACAAAGATGGGACAGAGAAATTTTCCCACATCTGAAATGGAACTCAAAATCATCCCTTCTAGTAGCCTGAGATAGAGATCTAGAGAGAACCTCCATAACAATAACAAAAAGAAAGGGAGACATAGGATCCCCTTGCCTAAGACCCTTTTTCCCCGCAAAAAAACCTGCCAACTCACCATTAATAGCAACAGAGAACCTGGGAGAAGTGATACAGGCAACAATACAATTCAAAAAATGAACAGGAGTACCCATATGATTTAAAATGGCAATCAGAGCTTCCCAGTTAACAGAGTCATAAGCTTTCTTAATGTCGATCTTCAAAGCACATCTCGGAGGTCCCACATCTTTATGATAGTTATGCATGATTTCTTGAGTCAGCAAAATATTATCAGAAATGATGCGACCATGCACAAAAGCAGATTGACAAGGGCTAATGATATCAGGGATGCATAATTTCAGCCTATTTGCAATAATTTTAGATATACATTTATAAATGACATTGCAACAAGATATAGGCCTGAATTCATTAAAAGATGAGGGATTAGGGACCTTAGGAACAAGGGCAAGGATAGTACAATTAATTTCCTTGAGAATACAACCAGTGCTGAAGAAAGACGAGATGGCCTCAACCACATCAACACCCACTATACCCCAAGCTTTCTTGAAAAAAAGGGACGAAAAACCATCCGGACCAAGGGCCTTGTCATTCTTGATAGAGAATATGGTGGACTTAATTTCCTCAGCTGTAATGCCTCTGTTAAGGATCTCAAGATGATCCGAAGACCAGCCAAACCCCTCCAAGCAATTTAACATTCCAGAATCACCATCACATCCTGAATCACTCCCCAAAATGGATTGGAAATAAGCCACAGCTTCTCTTTTTATAGCAACAGGATCCTCAACCTTTGAACCATCAGAATGAGAAATACATTTAATAGAATTGGAGGAATTTCTTGCCTTAACAGATTTGAAAAAGAATCCAGAATTCTGATCTCCAAGTTTCAACCATTGCACACGAGACTTCTGTTTAAGGAAATTTTCCTCAGCCCGAGCTAAAGAATTATAGACATTGAGACAATCCTTTTCCAGATCAATAAGAGAACCATCATTAGGGTTATGAAGGAGAGAAGATTGAGCATCAAACAATTTCACCTTAGCATCAACAACTTTGCCCCTAATATTACCAAATTCAGCAAAATCGAAAGCCTTAAGAGCAGCTTTAGTCACTTTGAGTTTACGATATAATCTGTACATAGGCTGCCCATAAAAGCTGCTAGACCAAGCATTATGAACAATAGACAAGAAAGCCCGATGATCAGCCCAGAAGTTGAAAAATTTGAACGGGATAGACTTTTTTATCTGAACATCAGGGGATATAAGCTTAACTAAAGCAAGACAGTGATCAGAGATTCCAGGAGGGAGAAATTGAGTGTAAGCATTAGGAAAGGCATCCATGAAACCTTCATTAATTAAAGTTCGATCCAGCTTTCTGGTGATAAAAGAATCGCCATCTCTCCTATTCAACCAAGTAAAAATGGGACCTATGAAAGGCATATCAAAAAGTTCAAGGTCAAACAGACACTCATGGAAATCCGTCATAGCACTATCCATCATGATATTACCACCTAGTTTTTCACTGGCAAACCTCGTCACATTAAAATCCCCTAAAAGAATCCAAGGGTTGTTCCCAATAGAAGAAGAGAACCAATTCAATTGCCTCCATAGCTGTTTCCTGACAACTTGGTTATTAGAAGCATACACAAAAGTACAGTGCCAAGAGAAATTACCCTGAATAACCCGAACATGGCAATGGAGGGCTTGATCTGAACTATTTATACACACCAAGTTAACAATACTCGGATTCCAGCAAACCTAGATACGACCCAGGGTAGAGTGATTGTAGTTATGAGAAATACACCAACCCGGGGCAATATGCATTAAAATACCATCTAAAGCCACAGACCTAACCCGAGTCTCCACCAAACCAACCAAAGAGATATCATGAGATAGAATCACAGATCGGACTTCTCTCTGTTTTAAAGGGTCATTCAGCCCCCTAACATTCCAACAAGCAAAATTGATCATTGATGATTAGGATTTGAGGACCCATCACCCAGGCCATCCCTACCACTAGCCAAGTCAAGTTTATGTTTTTGTTTTCTAAGCCTTCTCAGCTTGCTCTTAGATAACAGTCCATCACCAGAAACATTTACCATTTCATCAACCATTTTGACATTTTTAAAATTATTAATAATGGGGGAACTATCAGAATAAACAGGCTCATTCAAAGAGTCAGCCGAAGTATGTTTAATAATAGAGTGTGTGACCTCAGACGAAATAATATCAACAGCAGAAAAACCCTCAACAGAATCATCATTTACAAGTAAACTGGGAGTTGCCGTATCCACAACTAAACAAGTATTATTTTTAGCAAGGTTATGTAGGTCGTTTTAGCAAGGTTAGCAAGTATTCTTTTGTGTTTTTGTGCTTATGTAGGTCGTTTGATGTTATCCTCACCTTTTTGAAGTGTTTTGGACGCTTGGAGAGTCGCCGTATGTTGAGGAAAGTGTATTTGTGCATTTTCATCTTTAAACGGAGACATTTTGTGAAGCAAGCCCGCCAAAGCATGCTCAAATCGTGTTTTCTTCTTCATTTCGCCCCGGG
>JAESVK010064419.1:0-13579 GCA_017140935.1 Hamamelis virginiana
AGAACATAGAAATACCCTAGATGAATGGTATGATTGGGGTACAATCAAAAAGACGTGAGACATGAGATATGAGATATGGGCTTTAGGCCTGTGTTCTTTGGATAGAAGGTTTAGATCCACTGTGAGTTTGAGATGTGGGCTTTAAGCCTATGTCAATTGGCTAGAAGATATAAGCCTGTGGTAAGATTGAGATGTGAGCTGTGAAAATGAGATTCGTGCTTGGGCCTTAGGCCCATAAGATAGAATATGAGAGAGTGAGATTGATGTGTAGGCTTTAGACCTATACTTTTGTAAGCATATGAGATTGTCATTTTTCATCCCTTGACACACTGGAAGCTCTTAGTTGATTCAAATCTTTTCCCTTTCCGAGCATTCTGGCTTGGCGTCGTGATTCTAGCGGTCAGTTGTTTAAGGATCTACCTGTTAATTCAAAGATGTCTAGTAACGAAGATCATACCCTTACCGCCGTTGGAACCAATGGAAAGACAACTGATGAGAAGATCGAGGCACTCTTAAAAGTGATCTAAGAATTAGTTCATCAGAAAGAAGAGGAGGATAAGGTGCGAGCTCGTACAAATCCCTTGTTTGAGAATATTGATGAAGAGGAATGTTTCCTTAGGCCAAAGATAGTTGCTGAGCCCACTAGGTCTGGTCCAGAATTTGTTCAGCCTGTTGATCTGGATAAAGAATCCAAGCCCAAGACCCCGGCTTTCTTTTCCACTAAGCCCATATTGTTGAGTAGTAAGGTGGAAGCCCTGGAAAAAGCCTTGAAAGGTATTAGGAAGTCTGATGATCTGGTGGACATGTCGTCATTGTCTCTGTTCCCTAAAGCCCGTATGCCCACTCATTTCAGAATGCCTGAGTTAGAGAAGTTTGATGGAATGAGTTGTCCTAAGACCCATCTGAAGATGTACATGAGAGCTATGCACCCACCAGGGGTTGACGATGATCTGTTAGCCCAAATGTTCCATGAGACATTGGCTGGATTCGCTCTGAAATGGTTTTTGTCACTGGATGAGTCTAGAATGAAGACATGGGAAGATGTATGCACTGACTTCAGCAATCATTACAGGTATAACACAGAAGTTGAAGTCACTAGAAGGGACTTGGAGACTACTAAACAGGAATCAAGGGAAACTTTCTCTGCTTTCCTCACCCGATGGAGAGCCAAGGCTTCTAAAATGGCTAACCGCCCCGAGGAAGAAGAACAAATCCTCATGATAGTGAAGAACTTGCTCCCAGTTTATCATAAGCACATGTTTTTCTAATATCTTCCAAATTTCCGAGCTTTGGTTGCTACCGGTACCCAAGTGGAGGACGCTCTAGCCAATGGAGCTCTCCGAACCGATGAACCTTACAAAAACCGCCGACCTGTCATCAATGGGAAGTCTATCGAAGTCAATGCCATATCTCAACCTGCTCCATTTACCCAACCTTTTTTCTTAGGAAATAAACCATCCAGAAAATTCACTGAACTTTATATGCCATTGGAAAAGGTCTTCGAGAAGTTAAAAGCTCGAGGCTTGCTCCAACCTCTGGAACCTAGACCTACACCCAACCCATTACCCAAGAACTACAATGAAAATGAATACTGCCATTTCCATCAATCCAAAGGCCATACTACCAACCGTTGCTTCCGTCTCCGCCATAAAATCCAAAACCTCATAGATAACAAAACCATTTCCCCACCTTCTCAACCCAATGTCACCCAAAATCCACTTCCTACCAATACAGTCCCACCACCCGCAAATATCAATGTTATCCATGCCGACCCTTATGTCCACTGTGAGCCTATCCGTCCTCACCCTTCATTCCCTACTTCCATGATTGAAATGTTCATCACTGTCAAGCCCATGGGCTCATTACCCCATATAAGCCGAGATCCAAAAAGCTTTACTGCCAATACCATGCCACTTTTAGCCACGACACGGAATCCTGTGATACATTGCGGAATATAATACAAGGATTCATCAATCAAGGTCTGATTGAAATCCCTCAACCCTTCACTAGCCCAAGGGGGCTTTATCGTTCATGGAGACAATTAGAGAAAGATACATTCCCGGGTTTTAGTTCGAATGGGCTTCCCGAGCCTTGCAAAGTGAATCAGTCGTCGAAGAATAGTACTAGTCAGTGGGCTCTTAAAGAAAGGTTTGAAGCTAGAGATCATTGTGTGTATTTGTTGACAGAAAGAAATGGGAGGTTTAGTTTCTACGTTCTCTGCCCTGAAGATTTTTGTGAAGCTAAGATAACAAAGATTGAACCCATTAGATCTAATGCTAGAACCAAGAAAGCCTTCTCCAAGACTGGGACTAGCCAATGGGAATTGCGAAAGAGATATGAGGCCGGAGATCCCGAAGTGGGCCTGTTAGGGGAACCTAGTGGAAAGTTCGACTTCTATGTCCTTTACCCCAAAATGAAGAAACCCACCTTTGAAGAACCCATTGCTCCTTCTGGTTGGGGTGATAACCATGACTCACTTAAAGAAGACGTTCCTGTGGCTCAAGTTGAACCCGAAAATCCAAACCTCATCCATTTTGAGAAAGCTAGCCAGAGTATCCTTAAGAAGTATTTCACAACCAAGATTATCGATATGAATGGGGAAACCTATTACCGAACTATCTATCCAAGGCAACCATGGGTTACCCAATATTTCAGATGAAGTTCGACTTCTGCTGAGTCTACCATAGATGATGGGTCATAAAATGAGATAGATCTCATAGAGTGAGAAGATTTGATGAACACACCCGAGGAGATAGCAGATATTTGGGCCAGTGATGAGGAAGATGTTAACCATGTTACTAGAGGAGGTCGTCATTTTAAGCCCTCCAACTTGGAATCCGACAATCCTTTGGGAGAGTTAGAAAGATCCCAACGCACTGAGGTTCAAGAAGAAGAGGAAGAGAAACTGAAACAGCTTAAGGGTACTCAAGCCAATATCACCATCTAGGGACTTTTAATGGCTTCTCAAAAGCACAGACAGACAGTATTCCCATCAATACTTCACCCGAGGGTTTAGTCAGTCTGGTCAGTCCAGTTCAGCATGGGCAATCAATATCCTTCACAGAGTCAGACCTTCTGAAGAAATGACCTCATCATTTGCAAGCATTATATGTCACGGTGGATACTATGGGTAAGATAATTCCTACAGTATTGATAAATAATGGGTCAGCTTTGAACGTATGTCCTCTCAGCACCGCCACTTCCTTGGGCATCGAACCATCAGAATTCAAGCCGTCGGGGCAAACTGTGAGAGCATATGATAACACTCGAAGAGAAGTAGTTGGCATGGTGTGAACCAGCCAACCTGATCGGGAGGCCTCTCGTTCACTTTGGGGTGTTTTCTTAAGTGGATTGTGGATGATGTTTATCCATCTCGATTTATCCTTCTCTATTATCCACTCAAGATTGGGTTTTTTGAAAAAGTGATGAAAGTTTGTAAAAAACTAGGAGTCGCCCTTATTTTTAGGGAACAAGAAAATCGCAAAAAAGAGTTTTATTTTCAATAAAACATTGACCCCATATTTTGGAAAAGCATGGTCTTTTGAATCAAAGTTGGATTGGGGGGCTAGGTTATGAAATGGGAAGGTTTAAAGGAACTCCTTGTAGGCACCCATTTCTCCCTAATTAAAGGTCTCTTAATTAGATTTGGGCTTTATCAAAACCTTTTCAAAACAATCCTAGCAAATCTAGTCAACCACAAAATATGAATAATAATATTGTGGACACCCCATTTTTACCAATTATTTCTATCATATACTTATACAAATGATCAACTCGAAGAGTGGATCATTTGGTGAGGGATTGGCCTTGTAAAGACCAAATTGCCCAGATTGCCCTTTTCTGAGGGAAAGGACAGTTCATTATTTCATGTGTACATTTGGATTGGAATCAACCCATTTGTATTGCATTTGACTTTTGAGGTGTTTTGGAACATCCCTGTAAATTTTCATAGCATTCTGATGAGAGCTTGATAGGTAATTAGGGTTTTTGCGACTTGAAGGGCATTTTCGTCCTTTTTCTCATATAATTTCCGAATGACCTGTGAATTCGAAACGGATTGTCTCATGAGGTTTATATGGATGTGGGGAGTGTATTTGAAGTGTCAATTGAGCCTTTGAATGGTTGGGATGGATTCGCCCAAAATCGATCCCACGGGTAAGAATGAGCTGAATTAGGGTTTTGTTCAAATCGACCGTGAATTGGTCATTTTCACCAAAATGAAAGATTTTCAAAACATGTTTTCAAGTACCAATTTTATATTAAAACCATGTTTTTAGAAATGGTTCAAGCCTAATTGATCAATTTTACAAAACAAAGAATGGTCATATGACCAATTTTGGCACAACCGGGTCAATTGGCTAACTTTTTGCTAAAACCCTTGACCATAGTCAATTGATTTTAACCCAAAAACATTCTAAAAATGTGGAGGATCAAAACACGGTCGTTTTGAGCCCTGAACCATCGAATTTGGATCAGATTTGACCAAAATATGGCCAAAATATGCAAACCCTAGAATTTGGGGAACAAATTTGGGAAGTCACTACGGTGACCGTCCTTGCTAGGACGGCCAACCGTCCAGCCCAGGACGGCCAGCCGTCCAGGCTAGGATGGTCACCAGCATGGTCGAGCCAATTTTGCCATTTTGGAAATTTTCAACTATTTTGGCCGATTTGACTTGATTTTTTGGGATAAATTCAAACTTGGTTCAGCTTGCAAACCCTAGGAGGATTTGTTCTAAACCCTAGGATCATTTTTAGAGGATTAAATCCTAACCATTCAAGGTTTTGAACCCTAGCTCTATATATGCTGCATTATGGAGTTAGAGGAGGGGGATGAGAGAATTTTAGGGTTTTTGGAGAAGGAGGCTACAGATTTTTAGCTCTTCATTCTTACACCATTGAAGGGGTAAGAACTCAAGGCTAGGAGCTTGGAGAAAGGTAGCCAAGAAGGAGGGAGAATGGTAAATCCTCAGCCTTATTCTTGTTTTCCTTGATTCTTACATAAGTTTATGAGGCTATGGTGTAAGTCCTCTTGATTTTCATATGAGATGGATTCTCTTTTCTTTTTCTTTCTGCTATGAGTATGTTTGACATGATAGGGTTAGTTTTATTTGTTATTTCATGTCATATGTATGATTAGGGTTAGCCTTGGTGTTATTTTATGTAAGCATGTATGATTAGGGTTAGTTTCATTATGATTGCATGTTAATAAGCATATTAGGGTGTCTTTTATTGTGATTAAATGCATGTTAGGGTTAGCTCTATTATTATTTTATGTGATTAAATATGATTAGGGTTAACTTAGTTAGGATTTTATGTGAGTATGCATGTTAGGGTTAGCTTTGTCATGATTTTATGTGTAAATGCATGGTTAAGATTAGTTTTATTGATATTTTATGTATAGATGCATGATTAGAATTAGTTTTATTTTTATTCTATGTGAGTAAGCATGATTAGGGTAGTTTTACCATTATTTTATGTGAATAAGCATGATTAGGGTTAGCTTGATTGTTATTTTATGTGTGTAAGCATGTTTAGAATAGGTATCGATATGTTTATGTAATCATTGAAATTTTTTGATGTTTAATCAATGATATTCATGATTATTGAATATGTTAATACGTTATTTTGGCATGCGATAAGTCGAGTCCTCATTTTCCATGATTTTATGATTTCTCGAATGCTTGCCATGGTCTTAATGGTTTGAATATAAAAATGTGGACGAGGGAGCGTGCAAAGGTAAGATCCTCCCCTTGTGTTTAAAATAATCGTTTAAGCATGATTTTGATAGTTTATCTTGTAGTGTATTCATGTAGAAAGCATGCTAGGTCATTGTCACATTTTTTTTTTTGTTTCTTTGTTTTCATGGTTTTTAGAATAGTTTAAGGCTCATATTCAAATCTGTCTGGATTTGTTTATGCCCTTAAATCACTTCTAGAAATTATTTTAAGGCCAAATCCAACTTAGAAATATGCTTAGGTTCACATAGATTAATTAGTGTGCATTTAGGAGCATTTTCATGCATTTTTAGAATTGATTACATGCTTATTTGTTTAAATTTCAGCATGCATTGCATTAGTATTTTTAGGTTTTTAGATTAACTTTAGGGCTAGTTAGAGACCCTAGGCTAGGAAGGTCACTTGACCTTCCCTAGGACTGTCCTTTGTTGTAAAAGTCATACTCAGATTTGAGTATTTTGATCAATTTGAGAGCCAACCTTCGAGATATTTTATAAAAAGATTTTTTATGTAATGTTTATGAAATGAACATGATTTTATGAGATATTTGATTATTAAATGATTTTCAAAAAGATTTGAAATGTTTTAAAGATTTTTATCTAGGAATGAGATTCCTACCCATATGATTTGTTTTCTTAAAAATCTTTGAAAAAGATTTTTAATTGGAATTGAATTCTAAAGATAAGAATTATTTGGAATATTTGGATTTTATGAATGTCTTTTAATTTGAAATGATTTCAAATAAATGATTTTGAAAGAATAAAAACTCTCGAAGTTAGAGTCTTGAATTAGGTTGAAATACCTTTGATGATGTGATCGATTACAATAGGAGAGTCCTAGGGTAGTCGAACTACGTGGACTTTGATACTTGCTAGGTGATACTAGTAAGTTACGTAGGCGCTAATAGGGCTCAAGTCCGCCCTAGGATGCCCGTAGGGTGTCTTAGGTTTTAGGGGTTTGTTTGTATATATTTTTATTATTATTAATATAACTAAATATAGATAATGCATTTATATCACTACTTTATTGGTTGATTTAGATTATTTAGGATTGTTTGTAATAAGAAATTTAAATAGCCCAAATAAATTAGAAGTCCTTTAATTAGGGCGAGGTGGGTGCCTACAAGTGAAAGCTTGGAACCTTCCCACATCGTAACCTAGCCCCCGGACCCAACTCTGGTTTGTAGACTGCTTTTCCATTAATGGAGTTTGTTTTATTGAAAATAAAATGTTTTTATGGTTTCCTTATTCCTTAAAAATAAGGTGGCGACTCCTTTGTTTGTTTTCTAAACCCCCCTAATCACATCGCCCGGTGATGATGTGGACACCTAAAGCCCCGCCACGAGGCTGGTCCACAAATATATAATAATAATAATATATAGTATAAAAGTATACACAATCCTAATAATCTTAGGAGACTAGAAGTCAACCTAAGATTGGACTTGCGTCCTATTGACTGCCTACGTAGCTTATCAATTGCTTGACAAATATCAAAGTCCACGTAGTTCGATTACCCTAGGACTCTCCTATTGTAATGAACTATATCCTTGAAGGCATTCTACCTTATCTAAGACTCTATCTTCGAGAGTTAGTGTTTGTTTAGAATACTTCATCTTTCAAAATGGGAGTTTCATCCCAAAACAACTTCTTTAATTTTCATTTGAAAACTCTCAAAAATAGACTCTTAAACAAGCTAAAACCCCTTTTTAGATGTAGCTTTTACAACAAAGGGGAGTCCTAGGTGAAGCCAAGTGGCTTCCCTAACCTAGAAGTCCCTAACTTCATCCTAAATTCATCTAAATAATTCTAAATATCAAAATAATGCATGCTGGAAAATTCTGGAAAATGAATAAAAATACAACCAAAGAAAGTAATCAATGCATGAAAATGTCCTAAGTGCAATTTAAGTTAGCTATGGGAACCTAGGCATGTTTCTAAGTTGATTTAATCCTAAAAAATGAGTTTTAATGCACTTTTAGGTCACTTTAAACTCATGGACAGATTTGAAAGTAATCAAAAAGTGTACTTAAAACCCTAAAATAATGAATAAAAATGATAAAAAAATGCACTAAATGCAACCTAGTATGCATACTAAACTATCATCAAGACATAGCATCATAGTCATACTTCTCATAATTTATTTACTCACAAGGGAAGGGACTCACCTTTGCATGCTTCCTCGAACACATTTTATATATCAATCAAACATTCCAAGTGATAAAAAAAAATAAACAATGATGAGAATAATACTAATATTAAACTTGAATAGATTAACAACCTAATATAAAGGACTTAAACATGCATTCATACACATTGAAAACCCTATCATGCATACTAAAAGAGATTCTAAATATGAACTCCTAATTCTAAATATTCAATCCTAATATTGTATGATAATAGAAGAGAAGAAATATGCACATATTCCATGTATTATTAAACTAATCCCTATCGTGCATACTAATAAATAAACCTATCATGCATACTAACAATGAACTAAATCTTATGCATACTAAAAATGAACTAAATCCTATGCATACTTAAGGAAATAAAAACTAACCTAACATGATTAAAGAAGAAGAAGAAGAAGAAGAATGCAAAACTCTAAAAAAAACTCTACTAACCTCTTTGCTTCCTTTCCTCTTGCTCCAAGCCTTCTCCTCAAGCTCCAAGGACTCCAAGGACCTCAAGGACTTTAAAACTTAAGCTAGAGTGCTATGGGAGAAGCTTGTGCAATTGCTCAAGCCTCTACTCTCCAAGCTAGCTCTCTAAAGCTTATTCTGTCTGTTAAAACTGATTTCAGGGCCATCTATTTATAGGGAGACCTGAAATTGATCAATGGCTGAGTTTAAATCTTTTGGGAATGATCCAAGGGCTCGAAACCAGTCTTCCAAGGTATTTAAACTCATCCCAAAGTCCCCATGGCCGAACTGGACACATGGCAAGGCTTGAAAGAGTCCCGGGCAGAAAAATCTCTCAAAATTAGCAGTTATTAGCTATTGAGATCGTTGACCATCCTTTTTGGGACGGTTGGCCGTCCCTCATGGACTGTTGGTCGTCCCTTGGTGGATGGTCATCGATCCTCCATGCTATTTTTGCCTTATATGGGCCTGTCTCAGCCAGTTTCGACCCAGTTTCGGCTTTTTTCGGCTTTTCGGGCCCGTTTTAAGTCCAAATTTGACGATTCAAGCGCCGAAACGATTGTGATTCGATTCTCCATGTTTTAAGAAGTGTTTGAAGTGAAAAAGCATTAACCAAGGTCAAAGGTTTAGGGAAAAGTCGACCGATTAACTGTTTAGGGCCTGCCGGGCCTAAATTAGGGTTTTGAAGTTTGCTAACCGATTGCTTTCGAAATCATTTCTTCTTCTCGAAACAAGTTTTAAAATTTTTTAGGAAAGTGTTTTGAAGCCTTTGAAGGCTTTGGTTTGATAAAAATATCGAATCCTGATCGCTTCCGGTTGAAACCCTAATCTGGGTTTAAAAGGGCTTCTTGAGCCTTAAGAGCCAATCATGAGCCAGAAGGCTCCACAGATCTTGCCACTGATCAACTTAGCTACCAAACACACTTTAAATATATATGCCAAAGCCTCGAGACCATTCGAGACAAGATCGACTGTCATTCAGGGCTTTTGTGATTCAAAGGACAGTACTGCCCTTTAGTCACAAAAGGCCTTATTTTCTATCAAGCCTGGCTCAGAATGCCATGGAATTTTGCAGGGTATTCCTAGACTCTCTAAAAACTAAATGAAAAAATAACTGACTCAATCTGACCTAAAAACCTACATGCAATAATGACCTCTATCTAAGTACCCACAAGGGTAAAACTGGGAACTTAGGGTTTTGACACCCTATTTCATCTCTAAACACAGGCAACCATTCATGACCATACTCATGGTCAAAAATGGATGTCTACACATGGTCACCTTACCTTTAGCCATCGGGCCTGTAAAGTTCCAAGTTGATTTCCAAGTACTAGACGTACCTGCTTGTTTCAACCTTTTAATTGGTAGACCAAGGATCCATCCAATTGGGGTTGTGCCTTCTTCCCTCCATCAAAAAGTTAAGTTCCCCTATAAAGGCTCAGTGGTGACATTGAAGGGAGATTCTGAGATCA
Organism: Hamamelis virginiana; assembly: GCA_017140935.1. Classification (NCBI taxonomy): domain Eukaryota; kingdom Viridiplantae; phylum Streptophyta; class Magnoliopsida; order Saxifragales; family Hamamelidaceae; genus Hamamelis; species Hamamelis virginiana. The sequence continues at coordinate 9,848 of JAESVK010064419.1, forward strand.
CTCCTACCCGTATACTTATCTGTGAGATCAAGCCAGAGCTCGAAGAAGTACCATTGACAGGCTTTGAATACATGCAGCGTGTAGAAGTTGAGCCAGGATGTAAAGAGAAAATGGTGCTAGACTGCAGTTCATATGGGAATATGCAAGTGGGTCAGATCATGAAAAATATGGGATTCTTTCCAGGAATGGGCTTAGGTCGTCGTCATTAAGGCACACCTAGTTCTATCGAATATCCCTTAGTAATTTATCCTTTCGGATTGGGCTATCAAAGTACCGAAGTAGACAGAAAAGAGATGGCAAAGAAAAGAAGAGAAAGACAGTTTGCCAAAGAAGAGGGACGAGTTCCTAACTTCACTCTGAAACCTTACCGGTCCACTTTGAATGGGGTTTTTGTCAAAGAAGGGGATGATTTCCCTTATTCTGGGTTTCCCGAGCCCATTTACCTTGAAGATCAAAAAGCTAGAGTTCCTGGGTTTGAAATCTTCTTCAACACACCATTACCTCTCTCTCCAACTACCATCATGGCTAAAGAACATACAGAGTTTGACTGGGTCAACCATATCGATGAAGTCGCCATAGGGGCTATGTTCAAAGAGATCGCCTACATCGAAGAGCATGTTCATGAACCCAATCTTATCCACCTTATTGAAGATACCATCAGTCCATTGACCAACTGGAGCCTTGAGTATGAGCCTCGAGTTGAAGACTCAGTCGCGGAAGATTCATTACCATCAGATGATAGCTTGTAGGATTTCTATACTTTCTTTCCATAGGATGGTATAATAGGACTTTCGTTTTTCCTTTTTCAATAAAATCATCCCTCCTCTGTTAGGAGGCAAATGATAGTTTAGTTTGTGTTATTCCTCTTTCTTCATGATTAATAAAGTATTCATTTTTCTTCATTCTTTGCATTTGCAGCTTATCCCTTCTGTCTTCTATGGGTGTATATGGCATGAACATAGATCATAGAGAGGATGTTCCCCCTGAGTTTGAACAATGAAGGGAAATGGAACATGATCGACCTAATGTGGATGAATTAATATCAGTTAATTTAGGATCCGATGAATCGCCTAAATAATTAACATTGGGGCAACTCTATCACTACAAGAATAAGAAAAATTGGTAGGATTGTTGAGAGAAAACATAGAAGTATTTGCATGGTCGTACAAAGTTATGCCAGGAATAGACACCGACATAGTACAACACTTCATTCCTACTAATCCGGGGGTTAGGCCAGTTAAGTAAAAGTTGAGGAGAATGAAGCCGGAGTGGGCACTGAAGATCAAGGATGAAGTAGTGAAGCAGATGAACGCTGGATTTTTCCAAGTAGTGGAATACCCCGAGTGGTTAGCTAACATTGTGCCGGTGCCTAAGAAGGATAGGAAAGTTAGAATGTGCGTAGACTCCGAGATTTGAACAAAGCATGCCCTAAAGATGATTTTCCATTGCCACACATAGATATCCTGGTAGATAGTACCGCCGGTCATGCTCTGTTATCTTTCATGGACGAGTTCTCAGTGAAAGGAATCGATCGAAATCATGGAATCGTAGCGGAAGAGAAAACAAAACTTTTTAATAAAGTGATTCCATCATCGAAAGATTCAAAACAAGAATCGAACAAGCATTGGGATACGAGATTTACAAACAAGCATATAAATTAATAAAACATTAATTAACCTTACTTGATTCGCCTTTCGATTTGCAATCCTCGACCTCGAACTTCAACGCAATGAAGCCTCCAACGGTATCCACACAAAGGTAAGATTCCCTAAACCCTTCTAGTCTTCCACAACACTTGAGAAAGCTAGAATGGAGAGGGAGAGGAGAGAGAGAAATTTCGGCCCAAGGGGTTGCTTACCCTAGAATGAGTGAAACACTCATATTTATAGATATTCTCCTCTTTTAGGGATGTTTGGTTACTAGTGCTAGCATGACCAAATATCCTTGAATAGAATAATCCTATTCTTGGTTAATTTTGACCTTTAATTAATTAACTTTTAATTAATCAAAATCAAAGTTAACTTAAACATAGGATTCCCCTCTCTCAAGTTTAAGGAACTCTCTTACCCTCTATTGTGTGTGACCCATTGGGTTCACCCCAACCTAGCAGTGACTAGGGACATCTCCATGTCGCCTAAAATAGAAACTTTCTATTTAAAGGTTTAATTGAAACTATTCCAATTATGCCCTCATTGATAACACTTATCAATAGGCTTTCACTGGTCATGAGTGACGTCTAGCAATGTGTCATGACATGCCCTAGGTTTGGGTGAATAGTAGAACTATATGAACCCTTCTTGTTACTTAATCCTTCATCCCCTAATGTCACAGTTAAGATATTTAGGGTATGGATACAAGTCAAAACCCTATCTTAACTTTCTTGTCATATGTTCTTCAAATTATAATCTCAATAAGATGAACCCTATGAAACTCTTTCATATTTCATCTATCACTCTAGCCAGAGATTCACATTGAGAGTTATATTTAAGAACTGACCCTGACATTCTCTCTCATAACATTGAGAGTGATGATTCCTTATTGACCACTCATATGCCTTCATGCAAGACCTATTAGAGCCAATGAGTGCTGACTACAACCTTAAGATCAAGGCTGTATAAAACACTATCAAACCCTAATAACTCAGGCACAAGACATCCATGGTGTCTCAGGTCTTAGGATTACCAAATGGACGTAACATAAGAATATTCCTTTAACTTAATATCCATAGGAATATTCTAGTAGATCAAGTTCAGTGTACATATTCTCTAATATGCACCCACAGATTAACCTAAGTGTCTCTACACTGATAGGAAAGACTACCTATCCTCCCATTGGAGTTAGTTCAAATCTGTGCCACTCTTGCCGGTTTAATAAATGTCCTCTTTAATAAACCTATGAGCAGGAACACTTTAAGAATAAATGTATATGAGAAATTATGAGTCTTCATATCTCAACAAACTTGAGATACACATTTCTCTTATCATTTATTCATGGACATTATCGTATATATATTTAAACATACAAACGATAAGCAGTACCTTCTTATCCTAATATGAAATAGATATGCACTTTAGGATTGGTTTTAGGGCATACCTCTAACAATCTCCCACTTGCACTAAAGCCAATCACCATAGTATCTTATACTAGTCTTCGAAAGACAAGGCTTTATAACTCCTATAGATGTTATGGCAATGGAGATCCTATGCAAACAAACTTTGCATCTTTATTATTTTCAATAATAGTAATTAAACTATAATTCTGCTGCCAACTCTGATGTCTAGTAAATGAGACCTATGTTCTTGGTAGAGAACAGTATGTACTAGGCATTCTTTTAGGCAACTTGTAAATGGCATCCTTTTAGATTCCTTTATTCATGTAAGTATTACAATCTTAACTTACTTAAGAATATACTTACTTTTATTCAGGATCACTATTCTGAATAATTCCAATATCTGCCAACAACTTTTGTAGCATTAATGATATTAAGTACATAATCTTTTATGAGATTCCATATTTCTCAAATATTAAACTCATATATAATCCCTCATAAAATCAACATTTTTGAGAGATTAGAATTCCTATAACTTTTATGGAATTCATGATACTACACTTAGTATTTAAAGTATGTACTTAAATAAAGAAAGCTAATAATGAATGATGACTTTATTGCTCCCACTAGTCATTTATGAAACAATGTATTTATTTATTAAACTCTTTAATAATATAAATTCC
>JAESVK010064420.1:0-18332 GCA_017140935.1 Hamamelis virginiana
CCTAGTTAAAAGGTAAGAAAAGACTAGAATTTTTTAAATACCTAGTTAAATGATAAGAAAAGACTACTATTGCTAAGACCCTAGTTTTTTTCGATCTCCCTCTTTTATTTTTGATTCGCGCCTATTCTTGAGCTTTGCCCGCCCCTCCTCAATTGTCATCTCTTTGCCATACTGCCTTCTTTCCCTCTTTCCCTCTTGCCGATCAAACCCTAAGTCTCCATCGTCTATCTACTTGTCTCTCCAATCCCTAAGTCTCTCTTCCGATAATGACAAAAGCTACCCCCTTCTCTCTCCTTGTTTATCTCTTTCTCCCTCCAAACCCTAAGTCTCCATCGTCTCTGAAACTCATCGCCGGCCGGGAAGGAGTAAAGTTTGTCACCGCGAAGGAAGGCGTGCCTCTATTGGATTCCCCTTCCCCTTCTGTGTCAGAAATTTCTGGTGGCTCGTGGTGAGGTTTGGAACCCTGTATCAAACTTAATAAAATTTCTAGTCGATTATCCCTTCCCAGGTTCTCTCTCTCTCTCTCGCTCGCCACACACACACACACACAAGCATTTATGTAGATGGGTATTGGCTCAGAAAGCAAAGCTGGGATTTGCACTATTCAACTTTTTATGTGTGTGTGTGTAATCTTTCTTTTTTCTCTGGATTTGAGTCAAGAGGTCCTCAGGCGAATCCTCCTGCACAAGTAATTTGTTGGTGCTTTTCTCAATTTATCCAGTTGAAAACCTTCTGTTTCGGAGGGAAATGCAGCGATTTACAGGGAAGATAGTGGGCATGATGAAGCAGGAGAACCTCTACGCGTCCCACGGTGGACCCATCATCTTATCCCAGGTTGATTTTTATATGCTTTATATTGTATTGTGGCCATTGATACCGTAGTTGAGCCCCTTTTGGAGTATGTACTACTGCATCATTATCTAGTGATATCTAGATTTTCTGGCTTTGACTTTCTGGTTATTGTGAATTATTATAGTGTAACAATGGGATTTCTTTTGTTTCTTTTTTTATAATTGTTTTAATTTATTCCAGATTGAAAATGAATATGGAAACATTGATGGGGCATATGGTTCTGCTGCCAAATCCTACATCAATTGGGTGGCAACCATGGCTACATCTTTGGATACAGGGGTGCCCTGGGTGATGTGCCAGCAAAAGGATGCTCCTGATCCCATTGTGAGTTTTTTTCTTTAAGTTTATCTGGTAGTTTTTTTCTCTTTTTCAAATGATAGAAACCTACCCTACCCTCAAACCTTCTTAATATTAACAAATGGGTATCAATGCACTTCCATGTGCTCAAACCCAAAACCTCTTCCCTCAAAGCTTATTTTAGTACTTCAGAAATCTATAATATATTGAACCAGTTATTCTTAAATGTGTCTCTTCGCGAATCAAAGCATTTCCCGCTAAAATTTTCATTATGTTATAGTTTTGATAATTTTTGTGTGGTACTCTAGATCAACACTTGCAATGGATTCTACTGTGACCAATTTACCCCAAATTCTGACAAAAAGCCCAAAATGTGGACTGAGAATTGGAGTGGATGGTAAAATGTCTGCCTGCTAAAATTTTGCTGCTATAATTGCTTGCTTACTTATTTTTGCTGTTAATATACTTATTGAAAATCCACTTTAGCACTCTATATAGTTTAAGGTTCGGTTTCCACTTTAATCTAAAACAGTTTTTTGAGTAATGCTATGGATCCCAACCCTTGGCATCCTAGCATTTTTCAAGTTTTTTAGGCTGGTTTGGATCTTTTTTGTTTACTTCTAACTCTTTTGAGTTTTGAGAGTAAGATCTAATGAAGCCTCATTACAATCTCCACATTAATCAATCAAAATGACATATGATAGCATGGATGCATGGATCTATTCTTAGACTTGTAATAATGAGTAATGGTAACCAAGAAAAGGAAAACTTAGATATGCTTGGAGGTGGTTGTTAATCTAGCCCATCTTCTTCAAAACTAAGAGGTTTTTTTCCCATCTTTAATTTATCATCTTAATTTGATGCTTTTCTTTTTATGTTGCTTCATGCTTGTGTTGTAGTTGTTTAATAGATTTTGTAATGCTTGTAAGTGATGGGTTTTACATATGGTACAAGTGGGTTAGTCAGGACTGTCCAATTCATGGGCTGATATGCTAACAAGCATGCTAAAATTATATCTTCCCATATGCTAAAATGCTAACAAGCATGCTAAAACCTAAGATTGTTGTTTGAGGATATGCCTATTCACCAGGTTTCTTGACATTTGCACAAGTAGTGCATGTATGATTTGCTCTTGATACAATATGGCAAGCTGTATTCAGACCAAAAACCTTAATTTTCTCTGTTACGTTACAGAATATACCTACTGCTGTATAGCTGTCTAATTAGCTTAAATTTAGGTTTCCTAATTGTAGAGTTTCCTTAGATAGTTTCTTTGGTTTGTATAAATATGTGTATCATATTTCATTGTAATTAACTTGAATACAATTCTTTTTATCTCAAGTAACATGGTATCAGAGCATTAGGATTTCGAAATTAGGGTTTTTGTTTTTGGGTCTCTTGCATAAACAAGGGTTTTGTGTTTTTTAGGGTTCCAATCTTTGGTAACCCTATTTGGAGTGATCTCTTGTCCTCACCGCCTACCCAGGAGTGTCCACCAGCCGCCGACCGGCGCTCGACTGGAGTCCGGTGACCAGAAGCCCCGCGCGTGAGCCCCACGCGCCATTATCTCTTTTTTGGCTTTGAGGGTTCCATTTTTTGGAAACCCTATTTGGAGGAGTTTTCTGTCCTCACCGCCTGCCCAGGAGTGTCCACCAGCCGCCGATCTGCGCTCGACCGGATTCCGGTGACCAGAAGCCCCGCGCGTGAGCCCCACGCGCCGCCGCGTGTGTCTGCGCGTGAACCACACGCGCCACCCTGTTTGGCCAGTTTCTTCTTCCGGTTGTTCCTATCTTTTTCTTCAGTGGTTTTGTTCTGATTTGTATTCGTCAAGAGTGGTGCTTGTTGCCTTGTTGAAGATTCTTGGTTTTGTCTTTGTGGTTGTTGTCTTGCCTTTGTGTTTGCTGCCTTATATCTCTTTTTAGGAGTTATGGCTGAGAAAAAATCTGTTGTTGTGTCGGATATGGTGCTCGTGATGTCTAAAATCACGGACCAAGCTAAATGGCTCGAATTATTTGGATTGGAGTAAGACCGTTCGACTTTATCTTCGGAGTATTGACCAAGATAATCATTTGACTGATGATCCTCCCAATGATGATTCGAAGCAGATATGGCTCCGAGAAGATGCTCGCTTATTCCTGCAAATTCGAAACTCTATTAATAGTATGGTGATTGGCTTGATTAATCACTGTGAATTTGTTAAAGAACTGATGGAGTATTTGGATTTCTTGTATTCTGGTAAAGGGAACGTTTCTCGTATATATGAGGTGTGCAAAGCATTTTATCGTGCAGAAAAATAAGATCAGTCCCTTACGACTTATTTTATGGCATTTAAGAAAACTTATGAGGAGCTTAATATGTTGTTGCCTTTTAGCACTGATATAAAGGTTCAGCAACACCAACGAGAGCAAATGGCTATCATGAGTTTTCTTGCTGGTCTTTCTTCTGACTTTGAGACTGCTAAGTCACAGGTTCTTTCTGATTCTAAGATCTCTTTACATGAAGTTTTTAGTTGAGTACTCCGCACAGAAGGTACTCCACCGGTTCAACTCAGTGGTGTTTTAGTGAGTCGAAATAATAATTATGAGCCTGGACGACCAACCAATCAGCGTGGAAACAAAGGAGGAAGTTCACAAGGGTTTGACACTCGGCCACAGAACTCTGGAGGAATTGTCTGTAATTATTGTCACAAGCCTGGCCATATGAAGCATGAATGTAGAAAGCTTCAGTATAAGAATCAGAGAGCTCATTCGGCTCACGTCGCATCTTCTAATGATAATTCAGAAAAATCAGTTCTTATCTCTGCAGATGAATTTGCCAAGTTCTCACAGTATCAAGAATCACTAAAGTCTTCATCTCCTTCTATCACTGCCATTGCTGATTCAGGTAAATCAAATGCGTGTCTTCTTTCCTCATCCTCCAAATGCGTCATTGATTCTGGTGCCACAGATCACATGACAGGTAATTCTAATCTTTTTTCTATGTTTAAGTCGCACCCTTCCACTTCTACTGTTACTTTAGCTGATGGGGCACCATCTTGTGTTCGTGGGTCTGGCACGATTACTCCTACCCCTCTGCTTCCTCTGTCATCTGTCTTACATTTACCTAATTTATCTTTTAATTTGATATCTGTAAGCCAGCTTACTCGCAATCTTAACTGTTGCATCTCATTCTTTCCTGATCATTGTTTATTTCAGGATCTTATGACGAAGAAGATTATTGGTAAAGGACATGAGTCTTGAGGCCTCTACATTCTTGACACACCAATACCTCAATCTGTTGCTTGTTCTGGTGTTGCATCTCCCTTCGAGGCTCATTGTCGGCTGGGTCATCCATCTCTTCCTTTGCTCAAGAAGCTTTGTCCACAGTTTCGTCAGGTGTCTTCTTTAAATTGTGAGTCGTGTCAGTTTGCCAAACACCATCGTCTTAGTCAGAGTCCAAGAGTCAATAAACTTGCTAGTGTTCCTTTTGAATTAGTTCATTCTGATGTTTGGGGTCCTTGTCCTATTGTGTCTAAACCTGGTTTTAAGTACTTTGTTACTTTTGTGGATGATTATTCTCATGTAACTTGGTTATATTTAATGAAAAGTCGTTCTAAGTTGTTTTCAATTTTTTGTGCATTTTGTGCTGAAATTAAAACTCAATTTAATGTTTCGATTCGTACTTTGCGAAGTGATAATGCCAAAGAATATACGAAAACTTTGTTTCAAACTTATATGGCTCAGAGTGGCATGCTTCATGAGACTTCTTGTGTTGATACTCCATCTCAAAATGGAGTAGCAGAACGAAAGAACAGACACCTTCTTGAAACTGCACGTGCCTTATTATTTCAAATGAATGTTCCTAAACCTTTTTGGGCCGATGCAGTTTCTACAGCATGTTTTTTAATCAATCGCATGCCCTCATCTGTTCTTCATGGTGCGATTCCTTACAAAATCCTTTTTCCCAACAAGTCTTTATTTCCTGTTGATCATCGGATATTTGGTAGCACTTGTTTTGTTCGAGATGTTCGTCCGCATGTAACCAAATTAGATCCCAAGTCTTTGAAGTGTATTTTCTTTGGTTATTCTCGTCTTCAGAAAGGTTATAGATGTTATTGTCCTAGTCTTAACAAATATCTTGTCTCAATTGATGTTACCTTCATGGAAAACACACCCTATTTTTCGTCTTCTCCTCCTCCCGCACATCAGAGGGAGGATGATGATTTGTTAGTCTATTCCATCACATCCTCCGGACCAGTATCGGAACCCGCTCCTATCAAGCCCCCTATTCTTCAAGTTTACTCCAAGTGTAAACCTCTTGATTCATGTCCTGCCCCTGCTCCTTCGTCATCAGATCCAGTCCCGAGCGATGATGTCCCAAGTGATGATCTTCCTATTGCGTTACGCAAAGGTAAACGCCAGTGCACTTATCCTATTTCCTCTTTTGTTTCTTATAACTGCTTGTCGTCTTCCTCTTGTTCATTTATTGCATCCCTTGATTCTATTACTATTCCTAAAACCATTCATGAAGCAATATCTCATCCTGGTTGGCATCATGCAATGATAGAAGAAATGAATGCTTTAGATGACAATGGTATTTGGAACTTGGTTGATTTACCTTCCGGGAAACGGGCTATAGGATGCAAGTGGGTGTTCACAGTTAAGGTCAATCCAGATGGGTCAGTTGCTCGATTGAAAGCCCGTCTTGTCGCTAAGGGATATGCTCAAACCTATGGAGTGGACTATTCTGATACTTATTCTCCTGTTGCTAAATTGACGTCTGTTCGGTTGTTTATATCTATGGCAGCTACTCACCATTGGCCTTTGCATCAACTCGATATCAAGAATGCTTTTCTTCATGGTGATCTTCAAGAGGAGGTGTATATGGAGCAACCTCCTGGTTTTGTTGCTCAGGGGGAGTCTGGGCGAGTTTGTCATCTTCGAAAGTCTTTGTATGGTTTGAAACAGAGTCCTCGTGCTTGGTTTGGAAAATTTAGTCAGGCTATTGAAAAGTTTGGGATGATAAAATCTAAGTCTGACCATTCTGTGTTTTACAAACAATCAGAAGCCGGTATCATTCTTTTAGTTGTGTATGTGGATGACGCGGGGGATCTCATCCCTTAAGTCTTGCCTTCATACTCAGTTTCACACGAAGGACTTGGGGATGCTAAAGTATTTCTTGGGTGTTGAAGTCACAAGGAGTAAAAGGGGTATCTTTCTCTCTCAGAGAAAATATGTCCTTGACTTATTAACTGAGACAGGAAAATTGGGAGCAAAGCCTTGTAGTGCTCCAATGACTCCGAACATGCACCTCACAAGAGATGGGGAACTATTTGAAGATCCTGAGAAATATCGAAGGTTGGTTGGAAAGCTGAATTACCTTACCGTGACTCGTCCAGATATTGCATATTCTGTCAGTATTGTTAGTCAGTTCATGTCATCTCCAACAGTTCATCATTGGGCAGCATTAGAACAGATTTTGTGTTACTTGAAAGGAGCACCCGGACGTGGTATCTTATATACAAATCATGGACACACTCACATTGAATGTTTCTCAGATGCAGATTGGGCAGGTTCCAAAGTGGATAGAAGATCCACATCAGGCTATTTTGTTTTTGTGGAGGAAATTTGGTCTCATGGAAAAGTAAGAAGCAGAATGTTGTGTCACGATCAAGTGCTGAATCAGAGTATAGGGCTATGGCACAGTCTGTGAGTGAGATAATGTGGATTTATCAACTCTTGAATGAAGTGGGTCTTAAAACTTCATTACCAGCAAAATTGTGGTGTGATAATCAAGCTGCCCTTCATATTGCATCCAATCCTGTGTTTCATGAGCGAACGAAGCACATTGAAATTGATTGTCATTTTGTCCGTGAGAAAATTCAGCAAGGTTTGATCTCTACAGGATATGTGAAGACTGGAGAACAATTAGGTGATATCTTCACAAAAGCTCTAAATGGGGTTCGGGATGATTATCTTTGTAACAAGTTGGGCATGATCAATATCTATGCTCCAACGTGAGGGGGAGTGTTACGTTACAGAATATACCTACTGCTGTATAGCTGTCTAATTAGCTTAAATTTAGGTTTCCTAATTGTAGAGTTTTCTTAGATAGTTTCTTTGGTTTGTATAAATATGTGTATCCTATTTCATTGTAATTAACTTGAATACAATTCTTTTTATCTCAAGTAACATTCTCAATTACTTAATTGCCAGGTTGAGTTTCTCTTAATGCTCAACAGATCTGAGGGTGTAGTGTGTTGTTACTCTGCTGCAGCCACCAAGATTTGATGACAAAGAAACTGCAGAGCGAGTTGCATCTCCTGGGTTATCTGTTGGCCTTGTTTGGACTGCTTTTGGTGGAGAGGTTCAGTTTGTTGAGGCTACAGCAATGGTGGGAAAGGGGGAATTGCATCTCACTGGGCAACTTGGTGATGTTATTAAAGAATCAGCATAGATAGCACTAACATGGGTAATCTATCTTTTCAGATTACTTGTTTTTTCTTGTATGCCAAACTCATGCTATGTGAAAATTTTATTGCCACCTCTATCATGAATTAACCAGTACCAGCTAGTGTCTCTATGACCTCGCTTTTGGATTGATTTTACTTGCTTACATATGCATAACAATACAAATATATGCATCTAGACAAGATGTTCATTTTCTTAATTTAATTTAGTTACTTCAAAATTAATTTATCCGGTGCGAATGTCCCAAGTAGTTAATAATTTCATTGAAGTCAACCTTTTTGCTACAGAGGGTTTCTTGTATAGTTGTACCACTGTCTTCAGTTATTGAGGGAAATTTTGCCCAATTAAGAGTAGGGATATTCCTCAAATGTATAATTAACTAATTCTGTCTGACTGCTTTTTTCCTCATGGGTCCAGCATTTAGCACTAGTCACAGTTTGGCACGTAGCTTATTCTGGTTTTCTTCCCTTATTTCTCTCTAAACCTTGGGATCTATTTTTGGCAAGTGTTCTGATACATCTACTCTTGAGGTTATCAAGGCTTTGTCAAATTGAATTTATCCGTGCTTAAAACATTTTCTTGTTATTTTCTAGGACATTGACTTGCAGCAAGCAAATGCTAGAGGGTCACTTGGTTGCAAGGTAAGCTCCTCTGTTTTATGGTTCCTATCTTTCCAATTTATTTTTATTATTCCTACATTCAGATATGACGTCTTTCTTGGTTTTTTTATTTCAAAACTTTTGGTTTTTTGTTTTTTTGGTTTTTAGAATTTAGTATGGTTTAAAGTTTGTGGGTTCTCAGTTTTTTTGTTTTTTTTTTCTTTTTGTCTCTTCTCATTACTTTGATGTACTGCCGTATGACACCCTTGGTATGTTGTTCTTTCCTTTTTAATAAGTCCCAGAGAGCTTATTTTCATTATCTCTATGAAATTTTTCATAACCATTATTGATCTAGAATAATAATGAACTTGGTTAAGTTGTGATATTTAAAACCTGAAACTGTGTCACTCTCATGTGTTTTTACTCATATTATAGGTCCTAATGCAATTGAATACATCATCAATCATGCCTAAGTTGCAATAGCTTTTATTCAAGAAAACAAAATACCAGCAGTACGTTCTTGTCTACTCTATTCCAACCTATCTACTCATTCATTTTGTGTGTACATATATTAAATTCAACTATCTAAATTGCCCGTTGATGTCTATATATCATTGAGTGTCCAAATGATGCCAGGATTAGGAAACTCACAAATAGCATTTAGTCATTTTGTTTTATAAATCTAGAATTTACATGGGATTTCCCTGCTTGCATTAGGATTTACCTAATGCCATTCTCTACATTCATAATTTCCTTTTATATGTTCTGGCATGCTTTATTGCTGCATGCTTACAAGGAAAAAACCAAATGTATTAAGTTTGAGCTTCTAATTAGTTGCAAACACTTAATTCAAGCAGTTAATGTGAATACACATGGTATGTAGATTTAAAGAGTTGCCAAATTTAGAGACTTCCCGAGAAGAGAAGATAAAACTCCGTGGTTGGTCCTTGAATATGGACAGTTTACCTTCCTTTGTTCATTTTCTTTTCTTTTACATCCTCTTTCTCTTCTAATTCAATCAAATTCACCATATGGGACCGGAGAAATATTATTAATATTTTTACTGAGTCTTCTACAACATTCAATCAAATTCCTATTATAAAAAAGTCCATATAAACTCATGTTGCACCCATCATCCATTTATGATACGTTGAAGCTGGAGTGGTGAAAAATATGCATGCATTGTGGGTTGCATTATAAATTGAACATCTCCAAATATACAACCTGAGGGTTGCATTTTTGTGTTATAAATTGAACATCTCCAAGTTTACAGCTTGACGGTTGCATTTTCACCTAAGCTATCATTTTTCATTTCTTTGATATACATTATAATTCTATAATTTTGTGTGATTTATTTATTATTTTCTTTATGTAGGTTTCCAATTAGGTCTGCAACTCAACAAAAAATGGAGGACGGAACCAACTTGCTTGTTGAGAAGAAGATGCATTTAAAGACTCATTATTAGAATTTAGTTTTGGAATAGAGGATGATTTGAATGTACCCATACAGCAAGTATCTAGGATTCCAACATTAACTGTATCACTTTTAGTTAATTAATTATAAATCAATTAAGTTGAACACTTATTGTGTTTGTACCAATATTTTGTATTTTTCTTGGATAATTTTATTAATGATTTTTGCACTTTAATGGGTGGTTTGGAATGTGATTGGGTGTATATAAAAATTACAGGTCATATGTATGTAATATTGAAAACAAAATTGCAAAATACTGAAATATATATATATATATATATATTTGTGGGTAAATCAAAGATAAATGTTTAAAACTGTAGTCGTTTTATGAAAGACTAGGGTTTGGCACCGTAGTCTTCTTATAAAAGACTAGGGTTTAAAACCGTAGTTTTCTTATAAAAGATTAGGGTTCAAAAACCGTAGTCGAAGAATAGACTACCACCCGCCTGACCACGGTTCCAAAACCGTAGTCTTAACCCAAAGACTAAGGTTTTGCACCTTAGACGTAGGCGTTTTTTGTAGTAGTATATATTCTCTTAAACCAATGAGGTAATGCCATTTGTTTTCAGCAGATTTAATAAAATAGAATGCGGAGTATAGGATCAATATGCTCTAAATAACTATCAATAACCGTCAAATAGTTGTGACACGTTTGAAAAATATACAGCAGTTGATCAATTTAAAATTCAAATGCAGATTAGTTTGATATTCAAACAAAAGTGGAAGAATAACAGTTTTTGTTGACAAATGGCATATTGTTATTGGATTGAAGATATAGCCCGAGAGAAGTTAAGTATCATTCAAACAAGTTAAAACTCAGATTTGCTGTTTGAAATTGTAGATTAAAGTAATTTGACACTTGTCAACATCCTATTTGATTCGGATTGAAGCAGTTATCTCACAAGTCTATAAATAAAGGAAGAATTCTTCATGCAAAGGGTTCCTCAACCACACAACTCAAGCCTTTATATTTATCCTTTCTTATCTCGATGTATCTTTTAACTTGGAATTTATTTTCTCATCCCATACTCAGTAGGTTTCAATTCTCTCTCTCAATTCGTCTATAACTCTCTCTCCCTTACTATCCTTTTTCTTCGAAGATCTCTTTCTCCCTTTTTCTTTCTATCATTTTCTTTCTGATTTTTTAGTATAGAATCCTTGACTCAAAGGACTTTAACAGAAGTTGTATGTTGTTGTACCAGTGATGGAGGTAATAATATGATTATGTAGTTTCTTCGAATCATTTTTACTTTTTACTCTTACTTGTTATCTTTCAAGTTATTTTAATTATTTTGCCTTGTATTAATTAATTAAAGTCCTCTTTATTGAGGCAAAACCGAACTATCACAATTGCCTTATTTAATCATTTGGTTCATTTACTTTCGAACCAATTATATACCTTGATAAGGTGCAAGGTTAACCTTTCTGGGACGCCCTCACTAAAAACCATACGTGTGAAGTTGTCATCTTGAAGATTTCTTGAGTGAAGAGAAGGCAAATAGTCGCCCCTCTCTCTTTTCTCTCTCTCTCTCTCTCTCTCCTCTGTTTTAATGGGCTCAACCTTTGCTTCAAGTGAAAAAATATAGAGACAACTATGAATTGTAAAATATGTGGAATACACAACCAAACCACTAAAATTGTGTCCAGTACATGCACTTTGTTTAAAAGCTGGGACAATACCTTATAATATGTTAGAGAAGCAACCACCAAGATTGATCAAGCTTCCTAATTTTATTTATTTTATTTTAAAGAAAGACGGATGTAGATATCCGAGATAAGACTAGTATCCCAACTAGGTTGGCATCCTCTCACATGCATGTGGTAATCGTCACCCTGGCTAGGATTTGTTGAGTCAGGCAATTGCAGAATTGGAAGACATCTCATTGCTGCTGTAAAGGACATCCTAAAGTCCATCAATTAATCTTAATTTTCATTTATTTATTGTTCATTGACATAGTTATCTTATTAGAACCAAATCAACCAAACCAACCTAGCAAAGATGAGTGTTTGACAAACTTAAGAATCTGGCCAGCTAAGGATAAAACTGTCTTGTTTTTATTTAGTACTGTTTGGTAAGTGCATTTTTTCTGTAGACCAATTCAATCCTGTCGAAAATAAGGCATAAACACTTTTTTTTTTCAAACCAATTATAAGCTGGTTTACATAAAAACCATATAATAGAAAGAGATAAGAACTGAGCAGACTCAATTTTCAAAGTTCCCAAACAGGCCCGAAACATAGAAAATAAAAACACAAAAGGCTCAAGATAGGAAAAAAATAAAAAAAACACACAAATCCTATGACATCAATTTTATTCTGCAACACCTTATGAATGATATACTACTTGGTGAAGCACTCTCTTATTACTCCACCTGAACCTTCTTTCTGAGCTCCAAAAGGAAGTCATAAATCTTGTACTGATCAAATAAAGTGTTGGACACACTTTCCCTTTCCATGCATCTCTTAGCCCATGCCACCAGCTTTGGGTACTCTGCCACCATGTTCAAGTTTCCTAAGGCCTCAAAGGCATAAAACCAGGTGTAGAATGGTATAAGTGTGATGTCCACCATGCCGAAGGTTTCGCCCCCAAAGTAAGGCTTCTCTCCTAGCTCTCCTTCCAACACCCTAAAATGCTCCATGAGTTCTTTCTTTGCTGCTTCTTGCACTTCACCTTTTTCCAAGCACACCACTCGGGCTGTAGTGTAAATCTGCATTATATTATATTAAACATACGTGTAAGATTTTCTCAGATAGAAAGGTAATGCATATCAGCTCCCTTGTCTTCCTTTATATGTTATTTTAAAGGCAGCTTTCGAATTTAAAGGTCTATAATGGAGTCCATTATAAGGCACTCTCTACTTTTAGTCA
The DNA here is from genome assembly GCA_017140935.1 of Hamamelis virginiana. Taxonomy (NCBI): domain Eukaryota; kingdom Viridiplantae; phylum Streptophyta; class Magnoliopsida; order Saxifragales; family Hamamelidaceae; genus Hamamelis; species Hamamelis virginiana. The sequence goes on from JAESVK010064420.1 coordinate 12,540, forward strand.
AATACAAAATAAATTTTAAAAAAGGTGATAATTTAATTCGATATTCTTCTTATGCATGTCACATATGTCAAATTTTACAGATATAATACTCGATTTTGGGGAAAAAAACTAATGATATTTTTTTTCAAAAATTGACAGTTGGATCATGTAATTTTTGGTATATGCATGATATTCATAAGAAGAGTGTGAGTACACAAACAGAACGCACCTTTTTGTCGATATAGTCTGCCCAGAACCTGGCATGTGCTCTCTCAAAAGGATCAGAAGGCAAGAGGGGAGACCTATCATGCCAAATCTCATCAATGTAGTGAAGAATGATGAGAGATTCAGAAACTGGTTTCCCTTTATGGATGAGAACAGGGATTTTCTTATGAACAGGATTCATCTTGAGAAGCAGAGGACTCTTGTTTTTTAAATCCTCTTCCCTCCAATCAAACTCGATACCCTTTTCTCTCAAAGCAATCCTCACCCTCATTCCAAAAGGACTTATCCACACATCCAACACAACAACTTCGTCACCCATTCTTAATTAAAGCTCGCCTGAAATGGAATAAATTTGAAGAAGATGTATTGTAGAATTAGTAGTACACATTTTGTAGAATTGGTGCGCAGGGTATTTATAGAATTTTCGTGGTGGAAGAACCTGGTACGGGGTTGGTAGCTTCTGCTGGTATTAATTCTAGGCGCTTCCATGTTCTGTCACTGCCTGCGTCACCGCTGATTTTGCCTTTCAAACGTCAACAGCGGTATTTAATTTACCTGTTCCTCGGGGACTTTTGTACCGAACTAGCTTGCTTCTTTTTAGTTTTTAAAGTAATGTTATTTCACAGCGTCCGGATTTGCTGTTGATCTGTAATTGATCAACACATATTAATCAACTGTAGGATGGGCGACACATTGGGCAAAATTGTGATCTAAGGGCTGAGGTGTAATACGCACGATCGGCTGCGGTTTTGGGGACTCAATGCCTAATGTTAACGTCGGCTAGCATTCCAATTTTGGATTCTCTCTCTCTCTCTCTCTCTCTCTCTCTCTCTCTACTTTCCCCCCAAATCTGTCCTCTCTCTCTTGATGACCCAAACAGCTCTCTCTCACACCTACTGTGAGGACTCACTGTACCTGATAAGTAAAGAGCTCGAGTTGAATCACTAATGGCACATTCTGGGTCTCTAAGTAAAGAAAAATTCCATTCAGCCTCCGTTTTTGTCCTTCTTCTTTATCCTCCCTAGTGCATTTGACCATATTGGAACAATTATTTCAAGAAACTCACCATTGGATTCGATGTTTCACTCATACTTATCATGCATGCAAAAAATTACATTGATCCGATGCTTGGTTTTTACAATTTTGAAAAAAAATTGTAAATAATAATGAAAAATTTGTGAAAAACCATTACAGTCTATTTTTTGAAAAACCGATTGCTAGATCAACGTGATTTTTTGTATTCATGATACGAATAAGTAGAGCATCAAAACCAACAGTCAGTTTCTCGAAATAATTGTTCCAAGTTGGTCAAATGAATTAGGAAGGACAAAAAGAAATGATGAATTTAATTGTTCCTAAGTAAAACATGATATTGAGCTCTATTACTCTAAAGAACACCTCTGTCCTTTCTCATCTTTAATGCGCCCAAATTCAAAGCTTTTGAGTACATCATTGCAGCTTCTTTTATTCCCCCCCACCAAAACTTCTGATTTCCTTCTTGATTTATTAAACCCACCAAAATCCCTCTTACTTCTTCACATGTTAATTTCTCTCTCTTCCTTCTCTCTACTTTCAAATCCTATATCTCTTTTGATGCTCTCTTAGCTTTTGTGCTCTTCAATTTCGAGTATTTATATTTCATTTTAGAGAAACTGACATTTTAGTATCTTCAATTTTTGGATGAATACCAATGCAGTCCCTAAACTTTACTTTTATTCGATTTAGTCCAATATTTTTAAAAATTGTACCAATGTGGGATATTAACTAACAGCTGTAGAATGAGCTATTAGTCAGTTAATGCTAATTCCGTCAACAAGCCATTTAGCAGCCATCAATTTTAATAGACAAAATATTAATTCCATCAATTAATGTCCCATATTGGTACAACTTTTTTATGTCAGAAAGCAAATGATTAAGGGTGCAAATTAATTCAAACAGAACCAAAGTTAATTAATAGTCTAACAATGATTATCATTTGTGTGTTTAATACGAGTGTCGTTTTGAATTTCAAAATTAATTTTAGATAAAATTAATTCAAATGGAACCTAAGCTAAGAAGGGTACAAATTCATCAAACTTGATTCCACAGTTTACAAATCTTTTTTACTTGGGGTAATTTTCTCACGTAACTACTTAACCTTTTCTTTTATGTACTCAAGAATGGCTTCCTTAGACAGCAATGGTAGGGTTTTAGCTCTTTCCCTTTTTTTTTTTTTTATGTACTTCCTTTTCCTACAATGTCTATTTGACTTGAAAATTCATGCTATTTCTGAAAGCAATTGGAGAAGAATCAGAAATAGCGATGTGCAAAACCCGCCCCAACTCAACCCCACCCACAACCCACATTTATAGGGGTTGGGCGGGTTGTGTTGGGTGAATTTGATGAATTTTTTGTGGGTTGGTTAGGAATAAACAATATATATATTTATATAAATAAATTTTATTACTAATTTCATTGCTATCTTATCTTTTTCTTTAATTGGATATACTTGCAAGTTGAGTATATATATATTTTTTTAATTCCCTTAGAGATCTTTATTGTGATAATTTGAAGATGTACTTATTTTGTTTGATATGCTTGCAATTTTGAATGTGAGATCATATGCTAGTTTGTAAGATTTTTGAATAACAAATAACATTTCTTATTATATATATCTAGTTAGTAATTAACTTCTATTGTTGTAGGGTAATTTATTTTATTAGTGTTAGAAGAATTGTATGGTTTATAGTTTAATCATCAAAGTGCACAATATTGCAATTGTTAGATAAGAATTTGAGGTGTCTTTCTTGTTAAAATGGTTTTGGAGACTTTATGTATTTAGGAAAAAAAATAGTATGGCTTGACCTGCCCAACCTATGGTTGAAACTTGCCCATATATTCAACCAATTTGCTGGTTATTAAGGTGTGCAGGTTGGCTGGCGGTTATTAGGATTAACCACCTGCCAAGAGCGAATTGATAGGTGATTTTACCCCTACCCCAACAGACTCGCGCACACCCTTGATAAAAAAACATATATAGTTCTAGACATTAATGAACTTATATTGTCTATTGTTTTTATAGAAGTAAAAAATAATATTGTCTTTTAGGAAGTTGGAGCAAGCTGCATGCATGGATCAAAAGGAAAGTCTAGGGATAAGAAAATGAAGGGAAAAAAATGAGTACATCTAGGGATAAGAAAAGGAAGAAAAGAAAGGAGGCTTGTCTTATAAATTAATTCATAGAAATTTGTTTTAGAGTTTTGGAAAGGTTGTGGATTCAGGGTTTGGATTTGCTGTTGATCTGACATCGAACCAACAACTGTTGATCAGCCCTTAGATTGCCGACACATCAGCATTTCAGAGCATCATACGGCTGATAGAGGAAACAACCATAAGATAAGTCGTTTTGGCTTTAAGAATTCAGTTAACGGCGCTAAGGCACCTCTCCCAAATCGTTAGTTTGGAACAGCTTCATCGCCATAGTCCACCATGGTCCAAAACTTAGAAGGGAGTCTCTTGGTTTTGATTTCAAGTGTATCTTCACTCCTTTTTCTTTTCTTTCAATGCAAAAATTATCCACAAAGCCTCATGATCCATGTCAACAACAAATTATAAATAAAAATTGATTGACTGAATCAAAGGATCAAACCCACCAACACCAATTGAATGGGTGATTGCCGTGAAAAATCAAACATTCTTTCCCAATATCACTCATCACAAAGGATCATACAGACACTTGAAAGGCATACTAGTAAATAATCTTCCCAAATGAAGCTGTCCAGACATGAACAACATGACCTTGAGCTTCATGTGACTCGTCTCCGAACTAAGACGACAGGTACGAAGAGGAAAGAGCTTTATCTTCAACGAAATCAATGCATGCCTCCATTAATGTTAAGAGAGAGAAAAGTTCACAAAGGTTACAAGAAAGAGAGAAAACGAAAGAGATTTACAGTGAGAGAGACGTTAACACCGTTAGCGGCATTTTTTTATAGCTAAAACGGTACACATATTGTCCTTTTTTGTCAGCCATTGAATGTCTTTAAATGTTGATGTGTCGGTAATCTAAGGGTTGATCAACAGCAAATCCAAACCCGTGGATTCTTTTGTGCCATTGAAGAGGCGTAAAGGGACGGGTTCTAGATTTGGTCTTGTTAGGTTTTTTAGTGAAATTGAGGCTGGTTTGGCAGTGAGAAAAGCGAATGGTGCTTGATTGGTAGGCCATCAATTATTTGTTAAAAGAACTGATTATGATAGGTTTCAATGTTCATCTAAGGAGAATTGGAAAAATTGTGAAGGGCAAAGATTGGTGAGGAATTGAAAGGGCAGTGTGCCTTGCAAATCCTATGTAGAGGCAGTTAGAGAAGGGGTAGTGGCCATAGATAATGAGCATTTGGAAGAGGATTTAAACAATTTTTCTTCTCTTAGCAACCAAAGGCATATAAAATGGAGCTTAATGAAGCCACCAATAGTGATGAGGTAAGTATTTTGAACCTTTAATGGTGTTTAATTTTTTTGTTTTTTTTCAAAATCTCTTCCAGTTAGGTTACGCAAAACCTAACAATCTATAATTGTTGCGTAGAAGACGACTTAACAATTTGGGAATGCTAGGTTGCATCTAACCTAACAAAATCGATTTGTTAGGTTGGTTTTAACCCAACACATAATGGACACTTTTCTTGGATTTGTTGTGTTGGTTGCAACCAAATAATCCCATATTGTTGTGTTGCTTACAACCTAACCGAACGTGTTTGTTAGGTTGAAGGCAACCTAGTTAGTCTCGACCTAACATTTCCTGAATGTTAGGTTGGCCATAATCTAATATAGGCATTCGGTTAGGTTGCAACCAACGCAACAAATCCAAGAAAAGCGTCTATTATGTGTTAGGTTAAAATTAACCTAACATTCTCAGATTGTTAGGTCGTCTTATACGCAACAATTATAGATTGTTAGGTTCTGCATAACCTAACAGCACAAGATTTTAGAAAACTTATGAGCGAAAGAGGGAGACGAGAGAGAGAGAGAGAGAGATAGAGAGAGAGAGAGAGAGAGAGAGAGAGAGGGAGGGAGGGAGATAATCGGCTGACGTGATAAATAGGGAGAGGAGAGAGGATGGCCGACGTGAGAGAGAGAGGGAGATGAAAGAGGCATTATTTATGATTGGGGTGAGGATAACACTTGTATTCAAACTTATTTGGGGTTGGGGTTATTTTAGGAAAAGAATGTAGTTTATTTATGACTTATTAGGGTGTACTTAGAATAGGGGTGGACTTAGAGTTGCATGGGGTTGCAATATCCAGGGGTTGCAATATCCACTCCTGTTGGCTTTATATACAATAAATGGGGCTCATCAATAATGGACTTAAGCTTTGTAAGTGGGTTTGGTTCCAAACTTGTATATTGAGCCCGTTTTCTTAGATTTTGGACTTCCTATCTCCCCGACAGTTGGTGCCCCAGGTCTCATCTTCCTCTTGTAAAGTCTTGTAAAGGTAAATGAAAGAAAAAAAAAGTGTTCACCCATAGGTCCTATTTATAAGTTTTGTTTACCCAAAAATCCCGCCATTTTTTCAATTTATCCAGGGCCAGCCCTGAGATTTGGGGGGCCCAAGC
>JAESVK010064422.1:0-16528 GCA_017140935.1 Hamamelis virginiana
ATAAATTAATAAAAAGTCCTCCTCGAAATTCCAAGTGGAAAGAGGAGATATTCTAATGAAATTGAAAGTACATAATTGAAAGCATAAATTAATAAAAAGTCCTCCTCGAAATTCCAAGTGGAAAGAGGGGATATTCTAATGAAATTGAAATTGCGTAATTGAAAGCATAAATTAATAAAAAGTCCTCCTCGAAATTTCAAGTGGAAAGAGGGGATATTTTACTGAAATTGAAATTGCATAATTGAAAGCATAAATTAATAAAAAGTCCCCCTCGAAATTCCAAGTGGAAAGAGGGGATATTCTAATGAAATGGAAATTGCGTAATTAAAAGTAATAATTAAAAACTAAAAAATAAATAAAAACCTCCTCTCTCCAAGTGGAGAGAGGGACAATTGCATCGTGTGTGAAATTGTGTAATTTGGAAAATACTGAAATTAAAATAAAAACTGAGAATAGCAACTGAAAAATAACTTCACTATCTGAAATTAAACTGACTGAACTGAACAGTAGTACAGTATGTAGAAGTAGAAAATAGTCAAGACTTAGATGCACGTGGCATAAAAATCTACGACTATTTCTGATAAAACTCAACACTAAACTAACAAAGGAAAATAAATTGCTTAACAATTCTTGCACTTGACGAAATTCAACAACAGAGGAAAAACTAAACTGCAAACTGACTGCGTACTGCGTCTCGTGCTTCTTGCCCTCCCTGCTTGTTGTGTGAACCTTCTCTTTTATAGACGCCTTGCGTCTGATATTTTCTTCTGCGCTTCTGACACCTCGAACTGCTACTTGACTTTCGCATCTTCCTCTCCTTTCTCTGATTCTCTTCTCTTTTTCTTTTTCTTTCTGACTCCCCATCCAATCTCACCCAGACTCAAGACTTTCCACCCCCTCCTCTTGACTTTCATTCCATTTCCCAGACAATCCCACTTTCTCTTCTTTTAGCCACCTTTTTGGACTTTTGAATGTATATATATATATATATATATATATATATATATATTTATATATTAGATTATATATATATTATCTATTATATTATATATATAGATATAATATATTGTGTTATATTATATATAGATTTTTATTTATTTTATTTATTTTATTTTATTTTAGTTAATTAATTAATTAATTAATTAATTAATATTATTATATATATTACAACTGAAAAACAAATAAATTCACATCAGGTATATATACAAATATTACAAGAATTTTCACAGCTTAAATCTTGAACTTCGAAATCAGTATTTTGAAGCTTAAAAGTTTGAAGCTTAAAAGTTCCAAATCTTCTTGAACCTTTGATACTTCAAAGAAATTGCGCAATTTCTCAGTCTTTGGATGAAAAAATTGGCAAAATCTCTTCATACCAAAGAATATTCATTGGAATACGGATCGCTTGGAAACTTGGGTCGGGAATGCATCTTGATATTCTTTTACTGATTATTGCATGCCTGGCGAAGTATTCTCTGAAATCTAAGTGCTGGAATATGGAACCGACTGCTTTGAAATGCACGTTGATGTAACACATGCACATTCTACTATAATAGCTTCCCAAAATATAATTAGTAGAGATCCCTAATTATCTTCACAAAAATTATATTTACGGGATCCAAAAAGTGGCCCATACTCCTGAAATTAGTAGAAATCCATAATTATCGATGAGAGATCAAGTGGAGAGATTCTCATATACCTTTCACGAATTGCTGGCGGAATCAACCTAAAAAAAAAATACGATTAGCAGTGATCCATAGTTACCGATGAGAGATCAAGTGGATAGATAGAGTCAATAGAGAGGAGTTCTCCGTAGATGCTAGAGAGCTCTTAGAGTGGTGTGATTGCTGATCTGATCTTCATTGAGCTTTTGTCCAAGAAAATCAAGAAATAGATGGGAAGTTTTGCTGGTGGATTGATTGATTCCCGTTTCTGCTCCCATCTCCCTACCCATTATTCTCCTTATAAAACTCTCTCCAGCATCATTTAGGAGAGAAGAGAAAAAGAGAAAGCAAGATCCGGTTTTCACGGATCTTGGTCGGCTGCCGACACTCATGATAATCCTGTGTGGGCAATCTCATGCTACAACTGCTTGATTTCACATTGATTTTTACCTGCAATGCAAAACAACAGCAAACCAATTACGCGCACCTGTTCAACACAACTTTAATCTAAAATAAAGATAAAAATAAAAACAAGCTAAAATGCTACTCTTACGCGATATTTGCAACAATTCTAAAATAACTAAAAAGCACTAAAATGACCTAATTAACATGCCTTTAGGGCTTTAAAAAAGCTTACTTTGGGGTTTAATTTTGAAAATTTAAGCACTTATCATTAGGCAAACTTGCTCCGGGCATCAAATCGATGTGATGTTGTATATCCCGCATAGGAGGCAAGTGGTTGGGCAAGTCATCGGCGGTGAGCTCTTTGAATTCTTCTAGCAACGATCGTAGTTGGTTAAAAACCACTACTTCGATTGCCCCTTTGTCCTCTACCACAAGCGATTTCACCACCATAACATACATTCCTTGGGCCTCTTTAGCGTCAAATACAAACTCAGCTTCGGACCTGACCAATGTTAGAAAAGACTGACCTTCCACTCGAGAAGGTGGAATTACACGTTGCTTTACAGGAGCCATAGCAATTTTATGAGAATCCCAAATAAAAACATAGGTATTATCCCTCCCCTTATATGTAACATCTACATCAAATTGCCAAGGTCTACCCAACAGTATATGACTAGCATCCATATCAATTACATAACAAGCAACAGTAGATTTATAGTATTTACAGATAGAAATAGGGACATAACAAATTTCAATTACCTGTGCCGTAGGTCCCTTTTTGATCCACCCAATCGAGTAAGGACTTGGGTGTTGTTCCGTTGGTAGTTGTAGGTGATCAATTAGCCTCTTTGCCACAAAATTCTCGCAGCTACTAGTGTCGATAATCAAATCGCACACCCTTTTATTGATTGTGCAATGAGAACGGAAGATGTTGTGCCTTTGACTGTTGTCCTCTTGTTTGGGTGCAAACAATACCCGCTGTATCACACAATTAACCCTCTCGCCTTCTTCTTCGGCGTATTCGGCTTCTTCATATCCTTCCTCATCTTCAGGGTTTTCTTCCTCTTCATAGGTTTCAGCATCCTCAATCAAGTTAACAGGTCTCCGTTCCGGGCATACGTTGGAGTGATGTCCCGGTTTCCCACACCTAAAATACTTCCCAACCGATGGTCTAGTGTACGGATTAGGGTTCTTTGATGTGCTACCTGTTGCAGTCACAGTAGTTTTCATGGACTCCACTTGTTCCCTTGTTGGATTGGACGGTTATGAGGCCTTTCCTTTATCGGTTGCCAGTGATTATGTCTCTGCAGTGTTCTTACGGTATCCCGAGAAAGGTTGGCGGCTCTTCTCCATAGTTTCAGCCCGTAGAGCCATCCCTTGAGCTTCTTCGACTGTCCACAATACTTGCATCCCGATTTTATCTCGGATTGAAGGTTTGAGACCATGTAAATATCGGGAAACTTGTTGGTGGTCAAATTCATTCAGATTGTTACGGACGGTAAACCTCGAAAACTCATTGTTGTAATCGAAAATTGACCTTGTACCTTGAACGCAATTTTGATACAAGTGGAAGAGGTATTGCTCATAATCCACGGGAAGAAATCGATCCCTCAACAAGGGCTTCATTCGACGCCGCGTTCGCACTGGACCCTTCCCCTGCCTACGCCTTGTCTTCTGTAATTGATCCCACCAAGTTGCAGCGCTTCCCTTTAGCTTGTAGGCCACAATACGCACAAGCTTGTCCTCTTCAATACCCATTAAGTCAGTGAATCGTTCTACTTCGGCGAGCCAATCTAGAAACTCTTCAACTTGGAGATTCCCATTGAAGTTAGGAATGTCCTATCTCATTCGATAATCATCGAAGTCCCTTTGTTGACGTGCCGGTCATGGCGCATACTCTTCCTCCTCTTCGGACTCACCTTCACTATCCGGATGATAGTAACCAGGACGCCTTGCGGCATTTCGATTGATGGGCTAGCCTCCGGCAACTCCTTCGATGCTTCTCCCCTCAACTTGCCTATGGTTGGTATTGACGCTCAACGCAGCTAGCATGTCGCGAATCTTTGTCAACGTTTTAGAATGCTCATGCGAAATACGTTGTTGTTCTGTCATAGTCGTGCATGGGTCTTCCACCCTTTGATCAACGTCAAGAGGGTGTCTACCTCCATCCCCATGATTTTCCATCGACCTTGGCAAACCTCGTTCTGATACCAATTGATGTGGCGGAAGTTATAAACAAGGGAATCGTCTACGCGAATCCTTGAACTCCTTGAAGAACACTAGGAAAAAGAGAAAACGATCTCAAGCAATCTTATAAAATATAATCAAAGTTATGTGACCCTTAGGTCTACAGCCCTATTTATAACAAACTACTCTTTTTGAAATAAGAAACATAAACATAAGGAAACTCTAATAATAAAGAAACTAATTAGAAACAACTTAGGAAACTAACTAGATAAGAAGAAACTTCCAAAACAGTCAAAATAGGACAGAATCTCGAAGCTGGATCGATTCAAGTTAAGCCTGGATCGATCCAAACAGAAAATACTCGGAATCACCGCTGAAGCTAGATCGATCCAACATAGACCTGGATCGATCTAATTTAATAAAATCCTCAAGGCAGAATGCATGTTATCGATGGATCGATCCACCATAACCCCTGGATCGATCTAACATTGCTGAATCAATCCAATCTAAGCCTGGATCGATCCAAGTGCAGAAACTCTTGTTCTCTCCTTCTTTGCTTGCTTCTTGCCAATTTGTTCCATAAATCAATCCGCCATTTGATCTACATCAACAACTGTACCCCTCTCCAATAGATTTCTCAACCATTATTATCTTGTATTGATGTTTTTCTCCCCATCTCATTGATTATGTAACCTTATAATATATATTATAGATTTGATAGTATTCCATGGAAATACAGTAAAATAGATAGGTGCTCTCTTATGCTCTGTTATTTATTCATTTCTGAAAGTAGTGTATGGATCAGTTTTCAGATGTGGCTTTTTTTATGAAACAGATGTGGTTTTTTTTTTTTTCTTTTAATGATGTGAAAATGCATCAATTTCAAAGGGATGCTTTAGTTTTACGAGAATTCATCAGTTTCATGAGAAACATATCAATTTCTTTTTTATTTTTGCAAAATTGATTCATTTGTAGAAAATTGATGCATAGATCAAATTTTCGAATATGGTTTTTTAAACAAATTGATGTGTGTGTGTGTGTGTGTGTGTGTGTGTGTATATATATATATATAAATTGTAAATTTGATACAAAATGCATAAGTTTTCTTTTCTTTTCTTTCTTTCCCTCTTTTTTATTTTTTTATTTTTTTATTTTTATAATTTTATGATCAACCAAGAAAAAATTTATTGAATCAATTAAACTACCATACAACCGAGTACACAAAGCACACCCAAAGCACAATACCCACCCATTACAAACCACAACAGGAAAACACTATTCTACTTATACACAACAACCATTGGCATTCTTCCCAACACCCAGCCCCTACAGTTCGATCAATTTTCATAGGCATGCTTCATTTTGATTAGAATCCATCAATTAATGAGAAATGCATCACTTTATTTTTTGGTTTTATAGAAACTAATTCATTTACAGGAAATTAAACTAATGCATAGATTAGTTTTTTGAAGGTTGTTTTTTTTTTTTTTTTTTTAAGGAAACTGATGTGTTTTTATTTTTTTTATTTTTTATTTTTTAAAAATTATAAAATTGATGCAAAAATGAAAAGATGATGAAACTTTTGGGTAAAAAAAAAAATTGGGACTTTTGGATAAAGTGAAAAATGATGAAACTCAAATTGAGACTTTTAGATAATTTTCCCTTATTTTGGGCAACAATTAAATGATAGGGAGTTGATCGTGTGACTCTTACTATCGTCAAACTATACTGTTTTCATTTTGAGGAACTCTATTCCTGTGAAAACCCAAAATTTTAAACTTTATTTTATTATTTTTTGAAAAAAATCCTTAAAAAAAAAAATTTTCGGCTGATAGAGAGAAAGAGCTTGAGAAGAGACAGTGAGATCGGGAGAGATAGAAGAAGGGAGCTTGCCATGGTCGCCGGAGCTCTTTGTCACCGCCATCTCGCCGGGAAAGGTAAGTTTGATGAGTTTCCTAGTTTCTTTATCATTTTCTTCATTGTTTTCCAAACCCATTTTGTGGGTTTGAGGTTATATTGTTGGATCTATGAGGAATGTTGGTTTTAGACACTTATTAATGATGATTTGAGTTAGTTTTATGGGATTTGAAACTATGTTTCTCGTTTGGTTTTGATTTGTGAAGTTAAAATGGGTTATGAGTTTGAGTTGGAAACTCCATGTGTGATCTTAAGTTTGTGGAGCTTTGGTTGTGCAAAAGTAGTGGATCAAGCTTGTTTTAGACTTGTTTTGTTGGATTTTGAGCACTTGTATTGAGTCCTTGAGATGTGGTAAGGATTTGAGATTATGCAGTTCGGAAATCTGGGTTTTCGCAGGTCATTAGTCGACTAACCGATTGGGACTAGCCGACTAACTCATTTGGATTTTCAAATTTGGCTACTGACCTCTCATTAGTCGACTGACAGTGATGATTAGTCGACTAAGAGTCTCTTAGTCGACTAATCGAGGGTGACTAGTCGACTAATGATGCAAATTCAGCCCTTTTGCTTTCTTTTTATTTTCTTCATTTGAGGTTCATTCTAAATGAGATTGTATGTATTATTATTCTTCATTTTTCAGATTTGGATAGCCCATGGGAGGATTATTACGCAACCTAGCATGCATTTTCTTATAGGACTGTCGGAGATCTAAATTTCAAGGTAGGAATATTTATGTTCTTACTGATACTAATGATGGATGTTTTTAGGGCTGTCACTCGTGTTATAAAATTTATGAGAACTTTATTTACAAAATTATGGATGTATATATCATATTATTTATAAATGAAATAGTGATGTGGTTAGAATATGCAAGCATGCCATGTTGTGCTATGATTTATCTATGTTTATGATTTACTGAACGGATTTGAGTTTGATATGTGAAAGGAGCATGTGTATTGAGAAAACTCCCATGCCAATGTGATCGATATGTTTATTGAATAAATGTTATGGACTGGCATGTGTAAGAGAAAACTCCCATGCCAATATGATCGATATGTCTATTGGATAAATGTTTACACTACTACAAAAATTGGATTAAAAGACAGTATAAAGAAGACAGTTTTGAAAAACGTCCTTAAAAATTAAAAAAGAAGACATTTTTTATGAATTGTCTTCGTTATAAAACATTTAAGGACAGTTATTTGTAAACTGTCTTCGTTGGGTTATGTATGAAGATAGCTAATTTTATTTATTTATTTATTTTTGGACTAAAGTTAAACGACACCGTTTAACACCCCACTATATATTTCGGTATTTCCACATCCAGCAGCCAATCATCACCGTTCCCTACCCTCTCTAGTCTCGCGTTTTGGTTTCTCTCCAAAAACCTCTCGAAAACGTAGCTAACAGCACGGCTCTATCCCTCTGCACTTCGCGATCAAAACCCTAGCCTAGCCATTCCCTTCCGTCTTCACGGTCCTCACCAAACCCTAGCCCATTATCTCTCTTTCACCTCATCTTGACGAACATGGCTGAAAACCCCAAGAACCTCGCTTGCTCAGACTCTCTCTCTCTCTCTTGCTTGGGTGGTCTAGCTACTGGTACTCCACTGTCGCACCAGTCCGCCATCAATCTGCTGCCTCTATCGTTGGCTGCAATTTGGTAAACCGGTAAGTTTGGGTTTTTTTTTTTATTTTTTTTCATTTTTTTGTTTTAAATTTAATTCTTGTCATTTGTGAGGATTTGAGTGTGAATCTGGGTTACTTGTTTGAGGTTTTTGGCTTAAATGGCCGAGTTGTTAGGTAATATATACTTTGCCCCTCATTGCCACTTTCCCCTGTGCTTATACCTCTCTCCCCTAATTTTCACTCTCTCTCCAGCGCTCGTACCTTGGATCTGTCCGAACGAAACTCTACACTTTTCTCTTTCTTCCATCTCATCTTGCGCTCATACCTATCTCCTATTTCTTGTCACTTGCTTAGATGCTCTTTTTCTCTAGCTTGGGCGGACATAACCCTACACGAAAGCTTGCTTGGCTGCGATTTGGAAACTCGGTAAGTTAGGGTTTGTTTTGTTTCTTTTTTTCCCCTTCTAATTTGATTCTTATCTCCTGAATCATTTGATTTGTGGCTTTTTGTTTTGTGCTTGGATTTTTGTTTTTACTTTTCCTTTTGCTGGTTTGCTTTATGAGTTTCTAGTCTGTTTTGGATTTTTATTTGGCTTTTGATTTATGTATAATCTCCACCAAGGAAACCTATTAATGCAATGATGTCTATTTTGTGCTAGCCTACAATTTGGTATCTCACTATCTCGGATAGTAGGGGCTTTTGTTTGTTTATTTTTTTTTCTAAATTAGATTCCTATCATTTCATTTATGGCTTTTTGAGTATCTGTTTTGTCATAGGATTTTTATTTTTATTTTCTGTTTTGCTGATTTCTAGCCTAATGGGACCATTTGATTCCTGTAAGTTTTTTTTTTTCTGATTATCTCTAAGTATTATGTTAACATGCCATGTAAATTATTTGGAAACCAAACTATTATTATTGTTCATTGTACTGGTGCCTCTTGTGTTCAAAGTATCATTGTATTGGTGCCTCTACCTAGAGATATAATAGTTTCTTGATTTCTTTTTAGATTGGTTTGGAATTGGAAGCCAATCTATTTCTAGCTGACATCCAATAATAGTGTTGGAATTTTGTGTGTGTGTGTTCAGAAAATTTTTGTTATGTCCCTTAAGGTGTTAAAGGGGTTTTATTTTTGTGATTGATGTAATGCATTAAGTATGTATTTTGTTAATATTTACAGATCGAAATGATGGGATGCATCCACGGAGCTGTCCTAACTGCATCGAATCAGCATTATTAGATGATCAAACTAAATTTTTGGTCTTGATGAACCACTTCCGATCAATTCCAGTGAAGCAAATCTCCTGTGAGGATAATTCCATGGGCCTTGTTGATATGCTTAACATATGTTATAGTGCAGCTGGTAACCGATGGGCTAACTTTGTTGCTGTTGATTTCTACAAGGTATAGAGTACTTTTTCATCGCGGATATTCCTCCTAAGTCTTGTGAAAATATGCTTTAATTTGGCAATGTTAAAACTATAACTATTATTATCATTATTTATGCAGAGTATTGATGGAAGAGGAGCATTTCAGGCCCTAGACACACTGAATGGGGAACTATTGTGTGGCAGTGATGATGTACATGCACGTGTGGTAATAACTTGTTTTAAGTAGTGAGGGTATTTCTGCAGTTTTGAGTGAGTAATTCGTTTTGTTTATGTCATTGGAAAAAAATGTTTATATCTTCAATTTTGACTTTAGAGTAAGTAGTGAGGGGGTTGTGATTTCATGAACTAGTGCATTTAGATTCTAATGAAATGATAATTAGAGGATTCAATTCTTAAATGTGGAACTCTAGAGCCCTAGCGATCTTTCTTGCTAGTAAGAAGCAGATTATGTCTTAACTTTTACATTGTCATGTCTATATGATATAATCAATCGTGCAGGACTGAATTTTAGAAAAGTGATGTCCAATTGTATTGAACTTTTCGAAGGGATTATTGGCCACGAGTTTAGGAAGTTGGTCATCATTTTCCTTCTTATTTCTCTCTATTTTGAATTTTCCGCTGGTATTATAAATATTTTTAGCAAAAAATTGGTCCCTGATTTGATCAGCAGTTTTAAGAGTTCTGTAGACAATATCAGTAAAAATGATGATTGAATCAACTATCAAGAATATTTTTAATTTGATTTTGTGGATCTGGATGTTTGAGCTCTATTCATTTCTTGGATTTTTTTTTTCTTTTAGATAGTTGTTTTTGGTGTTGATTTTCTGTTTTCTTTTTCTTTTTCTACTCTTGGCCTCTTTAAGTTATTTATTTATTTTAATAAAATTAATTATATCACCAAAAAAAAAAAAAGAGGACGAAAGATGTGATTAATAATTAGCTAGGTTAGCTACACGTTGCCAAAACTTCTATTAATGCACAAGCAGAGATGTTGGAGTCACCTTCAACTCCATAATTTTGAAGAAATATTGAGAGATATGATGAAATTCCTAAACTTCTGTTAATGCACATCGTTATGTGGACTTAATAGATCTCTTCTTTCTCCTCTATTTTGTTCTGTTCATTAGAAAAATTAAAAATAGAAAAAAAGAATTTTGAATTATTTTTAGGTCTTTTTTCTTCATGTTTTTTCTATTGTCATCAAATTATGACCAATTCTCTTCAATGTTGAAGAGAATGCCACACACTTGAGCTGGTGGAGAGCGAAAAGCAAAGAAGCTTTTTTATAAGGGGAAAATACACTTTGCACCCCTGTACTAAAGGCCAAAAACACATTGCACCCCTGCACTTTAAAAGTGAACAATCAACCCCCTGCACTTTCAAACTTTGACAGTTTGCTCCCTTCTGTTAGTTGACCGTCCATATATTTGACGGACTTATTGTGAGATGACCTTTTTTTGCATGTTAAATGACTTAAATGCCCTTATTTTAATTTAATACAATTAATGTCCAAATGGATGAAGCACTTAAACGGTTTGACCCACGGCTCACCCACCTCTTTCATTTATGCAATTAAAGTTAGACTAGTACCCTCACCGTCCACCATGTGAGAAGAATTCTATAAGAAAAATCTTGCCAGTGCATATGTTATTAAGAATGGTTGGAAGCTGTGGGCACACCATCTTTAGTCAAGCTTGATCCCTAACATTTTTTACGGCCAGCTCCCAGGTGACAATTGCAGCTGCATTAGCAGGAAAAGCCCTCGCTATTGTACTTAGTTAACATGTTATATACCAAGAAACTTAGGCTTCAAACTCCTCTTTAATGTCATGGTTATACAAAATCAAAACTTACTCCACTTTTTTTCTTTTTTTTTTTTGCAGGAGGTTGCATGGGCTGTGCAAGTTCATAGGGATAAAAATACTAACAAAATAATTAATGGTATTTAAGCAAACTGATCAAGATTTAAGAGATTTCGAGGGAATACTGATACGCATGCATTGTTACTTGGAGTGCTAACAGGGCTACCAGATGAAAGAAAAAAATACACAACACCCACCACCTTCTCCACTCCTTTTTCTAACCCTTTTCCATGAAAATCAGAGAAAAATTTTTCTAACCATCCAAACGCTAATGAAGCAGATTATAACAACTAACAAGGTCCCCATTTGCCAAATTAAACAAACTTGGGAGCCGGGTGATGGAGCTTGAACTTAAAAGTAGTGCAATCCCCTAAATGAAAGGGGCATCTGAATGGGTACCATGAGCTCTCTTGTTGCCATAACCAGGATAGTTGCCCTTGTTAAAGGCCGCACTCTCATGTAAAACCATCCCAATCTTCTATGTTTTCTTCACTAAATCCCATTTGTTATAAGGCTCACCCTCCTTGTGGCTCACATGAATGTCACCATTCTCTCCCTTTAACAGCACTTTTGCATTCTTCAGAAATCCCTCTATCAATCTCTTGTTCAACCTGCATCATTCAATCCTCCCATCATCAATTCAGATTTCTACTTCTATTCAACTTGGATTCTTTTCCAAGACCCACTAAACAATCATCATCATCATCATCATTATAAGATTATGTCTTAAAATCAAAAGCCAATATGAGGGAAGAACAGAGGACTTACAGGATCTGGCAATAGCTAATCTCACGATAGAAGAAACCAATATGAGGGAAATTGTAGACGATGCGATCGAATCTCTGAGTCCTAAGGAAGAAGTGTTGGCTCATCGTCGTTGCATCTACTCCGTACAGTACCAAGCAACCCCTTTCTTCTAGCTCTCTCACGTTTTATGAGAAAACGGGCATGAGCAGAAAGAATAGACTCTATAAGTTCAGTCATTCTTTTCCCTGCGCCTACGTCGTCGAGATTGCCGGAGGGAGAAACCCCTTCGCTTGCGCCGTGGGTGGAGATAGTTGAAGAGTATCAGTGGCTTGAAGTGTGAAATTGGGGATTTAGGGCACCGATCACGATCACGTTAGGGGTTTTTTTTGGCAAGCTAGACCCGTTTTGGTTTAATTGCAACCCGGTTTGACCCGACCTAGAATTGAGCCCGGGTATAAATTGAATATACAATGGGTAAAATGGTAATCTAGCCTCATTTTTAAACGCCGTAAGCCCTTATGCCAAAGTGTGAAAGTGCAGGGGTGCAAAGTGTTTTTGGCCTTTAGTACTGTAACGTCCCAACCTAACAATCGTACTGACCCTTCCGGATGGGTCAACACGTGTCAAGATAGAGGTACAACCTGACCTGCTCATTCATATATCCTTATGTGAGACAAGAAATATAGGCATATTTAACAATATGAAATGTTATGCTCATACAAATGTCCCAAACGTCTTATACAATAATAATAAATCAAATAATAATAATGCCAACATCCCTGGCAAGTAGGCTATGCCACAAACAATGGCAAATTCCAAAATCAAGAAAATATAAATATTACACATCTCAATAATATGCAGGTCCATGCAGAATCGACCATGCAATCATCTAACAACCCTCGAATAGAAGCTTGTCTCAAATCAAGTATGCAAACCCCAAGCCAACCTATAATCTGCTGCATAAAAGCAGGGGTGAGCCTCCACTTGCTCAGTAGGAATAAGATAACCTCTACAAATAACAATAATACAGTGATACATGGAATATTTTAAATAAACGTAGTTTCTATAACGTTTATAAAACAGTAGATAACGCAGTTATAAACTTGTGTTGTCTTTCAGTGAAAAGCTTAAGTCAAGTAGTTCTATATTCAGTTCATAAATCAACCAGAGAAAAATAATGAGTTAAGTTCAGTTATAAACACAGTATAATGTCCATAATTTCAAAGACTAGGCTCATAGAATGTATAACAGGACGTTGTTCTCAGGCTAAAGAGCCTCCGGCACAACGATAGCCAAAACCACGCTGTTCTCAGGTCCCCGGCACAACGGCAGCCAATACCTCGTTGTTCTCAGACCCCCGGCACAACGACAGCCAAAACCTCTCGAGAGAAACCGATCAGTTGCTTAACAGCCAACTGTCGAATAAGAATATATATATATGATGCCCCTGCATACCAACCGAGCCTAAACCATGCACAACAGCACGAAAATATAAATCATTTTCAAATGGGCAAGAGAAGCAATAAGAATGTACTTTTAAACCAATTTCCAAAGCCAGCAGGTAAAGTTACAATATGTGGCATATATTAAAGTATCGAGTGTTATTTCAAAACAATCATAACCATTATCCAAAAACAGGAGTGAAATAGATAAACCATATGCCATCATCTTACATACAAAATAATCCTCAAGACACGTCATATTCAAATACATATATATATATGTATATATTCACTTTTGTACCCTGGCTGATTCTCATTTCAAAATATTCAATCCAACCCAAAAGTCAAGGGAACAGTTGTAAGAAAATCTCAACATCTTTCTTTTATATAGATATATCTAGAAAATCAGGCATATGAGCTTCAGACCAAGTATTTATATTGTGTAGATATAAACAGTTATCACTATATGCCCTTATCAAGTGTTTCCATAAAACATACATTTGAAAAAGCCTGTCCCTCGGTTTTATATACACATCATGCCCAAATGTAAGAAGCTTGCCAGGTAATACCAACAAGTTCTCAAAACATATCATTTTTGTGCCTTAGTTTTCATTTCGTAAGCATGCCACACAATTCGATAGTTCTTAAACCAATATATTCCATGTATCTATTTGACAAGCTAAAAATCCGTAAGGTTCTCATACATTTGTATGTTATAACATTCTCAAATGTGTTTAACATTCATATTCATGTAGTTCTTAAAAACAGTTATAAAACAGACATATTATCATTACAGTAAAAGGTTACTTATCCCTACCTCAATGAACAGTGTTTCCAACCCTTTGCGGCTCCACGAGCCTCCCAAATGCAATGCTCATGCACCCAATGCAAGTGGTCCTCCAAAGGACCCAAATCAAATCTGAGAACAACAATAATGCAAGCGAGGAAAAATCAAAAGATAGTACAAGCATCCACAGTTCAAAAGTAAAGCAATACGACTCTCAAAACTGCTCACTCGCGACCCTAAGGGTTCAAAACCCCAAAACACCATACCAAAAGACTTCAGAACTTCCAAGACTTGTTCCCAAGTGCGTTGAGATATCACACATTGAATTCCATGGCCAAAAGCAAAGTAGATTTGAAGATATAGGCCAAAGAAGACAAAGTGCTCACACGAGGGGCAAATCAGGTATTACGAAAATAACTCTCTTTTAAAAAAATTAATTTGACTCAAAACCTCAAAATTTAGGAAGTAGACTTCTTAAGCTTTTCGTACATATAAAATACGTCAAAATTGGATACCCGATGTGAAAGTTATGAGCAAAACAAGTTTTAAGAGGAGCATCAAAATGACCTTGGATTTCCCATTTCCTAATCCATGACCGATAATGGCATAGTCCATTATCGGTAATGGTCTCATCTGCTGCAAAAATCATGACCAACAGTGGGCTTAAAACTCCATTTTTAATCTTCAAGGCATTTCTAAATCTCCTTAAATCAGTTTCACAACTCAAACCTACCCACTAGCAGTTTAGATCAACTTTATTTTTATCATCAAAACTTTAAATCAAGATGCAAAACCAAGCATTCAAAATCTGAAATCTGAAAACCCAAAACAATACATAAATGAACCCATGCACCTCTCGAAACCACATGCATGTCTAAATTCTTTTTAACTTTTTTTCTAAAAAAAAAAAATACTGAACACAACTCAGAAAACTCATTAAATACCCAACCTCATTAGCCCAAGTTTAAAACTGAGTATAAAAGTCTGGATTCTTCAACACTAATCTCCAAACCATGAACAAATTCACTCAAAATTAAAATCAAGGCTTCTTTTCTTCACATTAAACCTTCCAAAACCTTTGGATTCAGCCCCAAACAAACCCCACAATGCAGAAATTAACTCATGTAAACTTAATACATAAAATTTATCCAGATTTAACCAACTTAGAGAATTTAAAAACCCACGGTTTTTCTTTCTTGAAAATACAAGCAGAAATCACAATCTAAGTCAGCCATACAAACTCAAAATTACATACAAGCAGCTACAAACAACTTATATATATCATCAAGACTTCAAATCAATTGAGAAATACATGGATCCGAAAAATACAAGGTCTGAAAACCCATAAACAAGCTCAAACCCAAGCAGTCATGCCAAGATTCATCAAATCAGTGTTTAGAACCAAGGATTTTTTTCTCAACTTATGCATGTAAGCATCAGTTCACTCACAGGTAGTCTCATTTTATCACTAAACTGAACATACAAATAAAATGGAGGATTCGGACCTGATTGAAAACTATCAATAATCCAGCCCTCTTATAAAACATAAAACTTAAGAGTTTTATTTTCCAGAAAATCAGTTTTGAATATAACATCATAACAAATCCCCAAGGGTCCGAAATGCATATGTGAATGGAGAGAAGAGGATGAACATACAATGTTTGAAAATCCATGTCTAAAACCCATAACCGTGCCTATATGTTTCTAAAACTCAAATCAGTTTTCATGTATATGAGAGCTGAATTAAAAACCTTTCCTTTTTAAAAAAAATCAAAGCACAAAACCCCAACATGCATACACTAGGAAATCAGTTTTTCCCATTCAAAGCTAACATTAGAGCAGCCATGGCTGCTGCTCACCGAGGTTCACAACACAGCCACCCAGTTCAAAAGGAATGGGTTTTTGAAAGACGAAATTCAAGGTTCAAAAACAAAAACCTGTTAACCCTACTTATTCTTGTATGGATGTCGAAATCTGAGTTAAAACCTTTATCAAAACCCCAAGAATACCATAAACCCTCCCTTAAACAAAATCAAACCCACTGTCATGCATTCATCCGAGAATATCAAGGAATGGAAGAATAATAAAGAAGAAGGAAATGAGGGTTTATGCCAAAAACTCACCTTAGCTTCAACGAGAATGGAGTCCGGCGACGATCCGGCCAAGCTCAGCGGCACCACCCTTCTCTCTCTCTCTCTCTCTCTCAATCTCTCTCTCTCTCTCGGGTTTTCATCAAGTGAAGAAAATAAAATGAAACAGGGGGGGCAGCTGGTATTAGTAGAATAAAGGGGACACGGTGGGTATTGTTATTATTATTATTATTTTTTTTTTTGCTTGAAATCACATTTTGTTAAATTATGAAATCTCCCCCAACTTTATATAAAAATCTAAAATTGTGCATTTTTAAATTTTTGGGTTATCACAAGTACAGGGGTGCAAAGTGTATTTTCCCCTTTTTATAATAAATCAATTGCTACATGACTCAAAGTGTTATAAAGTA
>JAESVK010064435.1:5430-18954 GCA_017140935.1 Hamamelis virginiana
TTTTTTTTTTTTTTTTTTTTTTTTTTTTCTTTCGACAATATGATATTCATAAGAAATTTGTTCAATTCAACGGTAGATTTTTAGAAATATCTTGTATAATTAGCTATACATATGTGACTTAACTTGTAAATTACAATGTGCACCTAATACGAAATAGAGTGAGATTACTTGATTAGAGTCAATCACAAATGACATTTAGAAAAAATAAGTGATAGATTAGATAAACACATTGTGAATGCCATGCTCGCAAAAAATCATAGCGATCCAATGGTCAAGTTTTGAATAATGACTATAGAAGATTTGTGATATTTTGAAGAACAAAACATACAATTTTTCACATTGACATTTTTCAAAAATAAACCATTAGATTATTGTGATTCTTTGCAATCATAGTATTATTCATAAGAAGTTTGTTCAATCCAACGGTGGGTTTTGTATTTTACAAATAACGAGTCTTTTCTTTTAATAAGTCTTAATTACAATCAAATGACAATGTTCACGAGTCTATTCGGTATTTTCTTTGTTTTATTTTTTCATTCATGAACTCACTATTTTTTTTGAAAAATGAAAAAACCTTATTGAGTAGAAGGCACAAATTATATTATTTTAATTAAGAATCTCACATATTTTTAATTAATTTTTTTTTTTTTTTACAACAATCTTTAAATCTTTTTAATTTTTAACTATGGTGATGCAACTCTCTCCCACCAAAATTGTATACATTTGAAATATGAATAAAATAATTTTTTTTTTTGTTTAATTATTATTTATTCATGTACTTTACTAGTTATGTTTTTTTAATATAATAAAAGAAAGTGAAAAAAAAAAATTCAATTGACAAAATCCCATTAGCCCAATCCATTAGTCCAATCCGATCCAGTCCATTAGCCCGATCGGATCCAACCCGATCCATTATCTTAATGGACCAGTCTAATGGACCAAATTGGATAGGCCTTTTCCTCTTATTGGATGGGTCCGATCCAATCCGATAGCCCATTAGCCCACTTTCTTAACAGCCCAACCTGGCCTGATTCGCCCATTTTGACACCACTATACTTTAGCCTCAAATCCGAACCAATTTGGCTCTAACACCACATGTTATTGTTTGAAACAATAATAATTAGATTGCTAGGATCGAATTTCAAACATAAAGATTAATTACCATGGAAAAAGAGTATAAAGAAAATAACTATGATATACCTTCAGCCATTATCACAAATACCTGAGTCTTCTACTTTCCACAATCTCCTTGATGGGTAAGTTTTAGCAGAACGTGAGAGAGTAGATACCTAGCTATCTTTTTATAGAGAAAACCCTTATAGAGTTTGAACCCATCACAAACTTTAAGGGATAGCCATCTACACCTTCCTCTATCCTTATCCTACACTAATAGCTAGAGTGTAGCTAAGGTGTTCCCAATTCGCATGTACCATGATCACTAGCCGTTGTATGGGAGTACAGGCACGCCTATCTAACCAAAGCAACCAACTAATCCGGTTTTTCACAATTAGAAATCTATTGACCATTGGCCCACATAATAAAATTTTTTACACTTCATAGTTTACAAGATCCAAACAGAAGCCAAATATGTGATATTTTCTCTGTTGATGTGTCTGTATCATTTTTACATGCTAGGTACCATGAGAGAGAGAGAGAGAGCTCAATGTAAATTTGTTATCCATATGCTTTCACACACATATGCCAATGCATAGGCTTTTGTACGACATTTATGAGGAATGGAGTTATTCAAAGTAAGCTGTTCAGGTATCCCAGAAAGACATATTCAACCTAAACTTCAGTTTTTCCTAACCTCGTCAATTACACGCTCTCTTGGAGAATCTGTGGACGAGGATGATGATGATGACAAACCTGGTCGGCTATTCTCAGCTTTATCTTTGAAAAATGCATTCTGCAAATCCTCTTTAAGTTCCATTAAGCGCTTCTTCTTGAATGTCCGTTCTTCTGAAGTGCCCTTCTTGAGGAACAAAATGTCGTCATCCAATAATTCATCAAGCACTTCAGAGCAAGGAGGGAAGTAGTACCGACCCATCTCAACTGCCATATAACATAAAACACAGCTTAAACAGACTAATCATGAAATAAAGCCATGCATTTTCTGACCTGTCTCAAAAACCTTTACAAGTGCAAGTCAGTTTTCTAGACATTGACCTTTATGTTATTTGGTTCTTAATGACTTGCAACAATTTGATCTGACTTCACATTGGTACCAAAATAGTCATATTACATGCTCTGAACAATTAAGGCAAATAGTTCTTTTGTTATTCTCTTTTCCAATTTAATTTGGTGCTCTTTCAGATTGCCAAGAACTGTAA
Source organism: Hamamelis virginiana (assembly GCA_017140935.1). Lineage (NCBI taxonomy): Eukaryota > Viridiplantae > Streptophyta > Magnoliopsida > Saxifragales > Hamamelidaceae > Hamamelis > Hamamelis virginiana. Next base: position 7,764 of record JAESVK010064435.1, read on the forward strand.
GAAAAGAAAGGGATATTAGGAATCTTAGATCAGCCACTACAAGCTCAGCCAATCATATGATTCCAAGCTTTCATTTCATTTTCAATGTCTTCGAGGCAACTGAACTGAGCGCCCAGAATACCGTTCCTCCAAGCTATCATTAGAAAATCCCGCTTCTCACAAAATAACTTGGGACACTGAATGCTCATTCCAAATTAAAAATGAGAGAGAACGCAGAACCTTTTTTTTTTTATTTTTTTTTATTTCATGGTGAAGTTACAGCTTCCCATTCATTCTTCCAGGTAAAAAAGGGAAAAAATAAGATCCCTAAAACGATGTTGTATGTAGTTGTGTTGGCTACAGCTTTTCATTTTAGGGTTTGCAGTGTCATAGAAGGACGCAATGCATAGTAGATGAATTTGTGTTAGAATAGGCAAAGGTTTAAAGGTGGCTGTAAATTCAGAACATATGTTGCTAGAATTTCTAGACAGCAACTATTTTAAGGTTTAGGAGGTAGGCACAAAGGCTCGTGAGGTAGCAATAGGATTAAGGTTGGAAAAATAAAGAAATAGGGGCTGGTTGTGAATTAATTAGAGAACACATCAATACATAAGCATGTCTTCAATAATCAAACCAAAATACTCAAAATTTCAATAATCAAACTCTAATCTCATTTTGGTATCATGGACCTTATCTATAGTCTCTAGAACACTTGCTATGTAAGCAAAAACCTCTAAAACAAGACTATCTAATATAGAAACCAAATATGACTAGTATTCCTCTAAATTAAAATTTTTTAAAATTCTAAAGGACTCAGTATAGAAATTAACCAAAATATAAATTCCTAGAAATAAGAAAATCTAAGAAAATAGAAACTTCTTGAAATAAGATATTTCCAGCAAAAGAAGACTTTCTAAATTATAAATAAAACCCAATTAATTCCCAACAATGATAGGAATTAACAAATCCTATAACCAAACAATTACCAACCCAAAAACCAAACAATCTCAATATATAAAATTACTAATTATTCTTATATGAAATATAATCATTTCTACATGAAAGATACCCCGCATAAATCCAAATTTCCCTTTCCTTGAGAACATTCTCCACATCATTCTCCCCCACATTGAAGAAAACTCAACCTCAAGTTTTGCAGTGTCTAAGTATGAAGATTCTCTGACTTAGAACATATGAATCTTCAAAATAGGTGTTGAAACATATTCCATTTCAAACATATCACATATGTCATCTTCTTGGTTGGTGGCAACAAAAATGATACTATGGAATCCATTTTTTCCTTCATAGAATCATATTGGGAGAGTGATCAAGCCACTGAAGGCTTTGATAACATTGTAGAACTCAAGGATTTGTGTGAAAAAAGCTTAAGAGTGGAGAGGCCCAACTGAGTATATAAAGCTATGTTAAGCCCTTTATTTGGGCGATGTGAGATAAAGTGGATTATATTCTTCAACACTCCTCATGTGTAGGCTCGTTTGAGTGTTGTCATGTGGAGAACTTGGCTCTGATATCATACTGAAACATGCAATTTAAAAACTTAATGTCAAGTGTGGAGAGGCCCAATTGAGTTATGTCAAGCCCTTTAGGCAATGTAGGATAAAATGAATTATATTCTTCAACATTTTCACATTTGTGTAACAAGTTGGGTATGATAGATATCAACTTACCAACTTAAGTGGCAGTGTGAAAAGAGTTACAAGTAAATAAGTTCTAGAGCTATATTTGTAACTTCATGAAGGATTTTAAAAATCATTTGATAAGTTATGTATTGGCTGATATGTATAGGAATTTCCAGGTGTCTTTAAGCAATACTCTGTAGAAAGAGAACTTAAATTAAGTTCTAGAGCTATATTTGTAACTTCAAGAAGGATTTTAATCTTTCTTTAATCTCATTCTCTCTCAAATAAACTTTTAAATATTTTGGGGAAAAAAACAAAATTTATCACAAATATAGCTTGCCAACAAACAAGATAACCTCAAAAATGGCCTCCGTGTGAAAAAATAGTTTGATCTCGAAAAACAACGCCAATATGATCAGTACAAGGGACTAGTAAGTGTGGTAGAGTCGGCATGGGAGTTGCACTCAGAGAAGAGATAGAGCCACCAGTAGAAAGACTTGGCACAGTGGGAGGCTCAAAAGGACCTCGACATGGAAACAAATCCTCAATATTGAAAATAGGACTAATAGACACATCAGATGGTAAATCAAGTTAATAAAAATTAGGTCGCATTTTATGAAGGATATGAAAATGTCCAGTGGCATGCAATTTCATGAAAGAATGTTTAGGGTAATGCTCAGGATGTACATAAACCAGGACATATTCTCCTTCATTAAATTCTTGTTTCCTTCTATGAACATCAACAGCTACTTTATAACTATTATTACTCGAAGCAATTTTTTGACATTATCTTATTCGTTGGTGAGATCGTCTACAGAGGATGCTTGGATTTCTGAGGATGAGTTACTTCATCTTGCTCCCAATCTTCTAGAGAAATATCACCGTTATACCTCTCCAGAGGAGAGTTTTTTTCAGTTGGGGGGAATTGATGGGAATCAGGACCAACCACATGGGTTAGCCCATGACCCATGCCTGTTCAAGACCTATATTAGGTGGGGTCGTAGGTTTTAGGGTTTCCTTTTATTATAGGTTTCTTTTATTATTATTAGGGTTTTTATTTATTTGTCTCTATTAGGGTTTCTTATTTATTGGTTTCTATTTTGGTTATGATTGTAGGCTATATAAAGGCTAAAAACTCTAATTATTGGGACACTTTTATGATTGAATATTGAAATAATCCATTCTTCTTCTAAAATTCTCTCTCCTCCTTTTCTCCTCTTCTTCTTCTCCTATCCCCTAATTTCATCTCTCTTTGCCCCTAATTTATTCTCCCTCCCTCCCTAAATTTTGTCTATTCTCTTCTCTCTATTCTCTCTTCTACCTCTTCTTTTCTCCTCTTATACTTCTCTCCGGGTATTACATCGGTTGGTTACAATGGGCTAAGGGTTGTGAATTTTGTAGATGAATTAGAGTTGGAATAGGATAAGGTATAAAGGTAATAAATAAATGAAATTTCATAAAATATGTTGCTAGAATTTCTGGACAACAACTATTTTAGGGTTTAGGATGTTACAGTAAACTCTTATGGGGTAGCAACAGTATTAGGATATGGAACTTGGATTCTATGCTTAGAAAATAAAGGCTGGTTGCGAATTCATTAGAAAACACAGCAGTGTAAGATAATTACAGGACAGCAAAGAAGAGACAAACATGCCTTCAATAATCAAATTATAAATCAACTATAATTTAAATACCTCCAAAGTAGAAAGTTTTCTAAACACTTAATTGAGCTCAAAATTAGAAAGAAAAAAAAGATGGAACGTTTAGAAAATAGAAAGTTTAACAACATAGAAACTTCTTATAATAAGAAATTTCTAGCAAAAAAAAGACTTTCTAAATCCTTAATATGACTTAAATAATTCCTACAAAGATAAGAATTAAGTAATTAACAAAATGCATAGCTAAAGAACTAACCTAAAAACCAAACCATCCTAATCTATAAATTTATGAAAATACCCTCATAGGACATGTAATCATTCCCATACAAAGAATATCCCAAAAAGATCAATTTCCTCCATTTCTTGGTGACATGCTCTGCATCAATTGCCCTAAAGATTTGATATCAAATTGTGTTGGTTTGGAAGGACTCGGTTCAAAAGTAGTTGCAACTTTTTTCCAATCCACAATACCAATGCCTAAATGCCCCTTGCCGCTTTGTGAAAATTTATTGACTGTGTTTTAAACCTTAAGGCCTACAAATGAGAGAGATAACTTTCCATTTTAAAAACTATTTCCTAATTGGCCCCATTTTCTCCCATTAGAAGACACAAAAGAACTAAGCAAGGTCCAAAAAGTTTTAATATTTGAGCCAGGCTGAGCACTGCTTACAAATATTTCTGAGCTACATAGTCTAAAGCAAATGGCATTCTAAATCAAGTCTTTATTTGAAATTTGAGAGAAAGATGACAACAGAACCAATTATTCTATATGAGTTTCCTCTCAGTATAATTTTGTGCAGAAATAATTGGATAAAAAAACTCATGCAGTAAGGACATTCCGTTATTGAATGTTAAAAAGCATTTATTTCAAGAATCAACTATCAGAATAAAAATGTCGCATAGCAAGGGCATTCCAATATTCCATCATTTATTTCAAAACCATTTATTAATATTGTTTTTGTTAGATAACCCAATTTCCCCGTTCACTTCTTTTATTCTCCAATGTCTCATGCCAACAAAACAGAGAAAAAAATACTAATTTATGTGAATCTGATTTTCAAAGAAAAAGGAGATGGAATGTGGGCTTCCGAACTATAATCGATCCACAAACAAAATCTTCAAACAAAAGAGATCTTAAAGGTATCTAAGCTTGATTACCTGTTTTCACCAGGGCTTCCAGTCTTGATTGGAGTGTTTTCGTCTGCATGGTTGCTGTTTCACTCACACTAACCACCCTCAAATTTCCACATGAGCCTTTTGATGCTGAAAAACCGGCAAACTCTAGTGTTGAATTTGCATGAGCAATGTCCATGGCTACCTTGGCTTGAGAAGGAAAGTACACTCGAGCAAATGCCACTGTTACATATATTAAGACTCTTTAGTGTCTATCCATCTCAGCATAGGAATTAAAGATTCAAGGTTTACCATTTTTTGGGCAGAATTATAAAATTAGAGAACAAGGGCCTGACTAATACAGATTGTACACATGTCAGATATTTCTACACGTGTGTGTCAGGGGCCTTGGGGCCCATCAGTCAACTGGTCCAACCTTACACATTTATGTGTTGCATACTGATATTTACTGTATTTCACAGAAGGATAAAATTTGCACAGATAATCTGGCTGCATTATACTTTTTAAGGAAAATGGATGAAACCACTGGACTAGCTGAGTGTTTGTTTGGAAGGAAAATTGGCTTCTAATAGGTAATAAAATATAGAATTCTTGCAGAACAATGTTTTTGGACGTAATTTCTTCAAAACATGTACAACTGCTCCTTCATATAAGTTAAAACTGTCCATTTTAGAATTTGAAAATAAGTATTGCTTAGAAACTACATTCCTAAGCAGTAATTTCAGCTAGCTTTCATTAAAAGGAAATATGAGAATGGAGAAATTATAATATGCAATGCCTCGTTCCCCTTCACTCCCAGGTCTCCTTTAGGTGTTGTCATCTCGGCCTGCTCTGTTCCCCTTCACTCCCAATCCTGAGGTCCCTTACTCGTTCTCCTGAAGCTACTCGTCTGCGCCCTCACGGTCGTCTCACCCAGCTAACCTCATGGTCAATCAAGCCTCCCCAGTTTACTTTGTGAACAGTTTCAAAATGCACAATTAACGCTAAGATTTGCATGCACATGCTCTATTTGGTTATAATTAAATTATTGATATGATAAATTGATAACTAGTGCCCCTTTACCATGATATTTTCCTTTCCATTCATCTTTCTCCCCAGCAATTAAACAAAGGAAAGCTTCCATAAGAATTCATTTTCCTTTCCTCTTAATATTTCCTGGAAAAAACAAAGCAAAGTTTTCTATTTTTGTTTCTTTTCCTTTCCTTTTCCTTTCTTTTCTCTTTCTCTTGATCTTTCCAAGAACCAAACAGAGCATTAGAGTTATTAGTAAAAAAATTAAAATAAGTTCTTCTTTATACAAAAGAGTAAATTTTGTGTAAATGCTCATGTTTCTGATTTTCTTTTTCTCCAGAAGCTGCTCTACATGTTTCTAAATTTTATTTTCTCTACCTGTCTCTTCAAAACATCCTGAATCAGAAACATAGAATAAAAAGAATTAAATGAGAACATTCACTCAAAAATATAGCAAGGAGTAATTGTCAGATATTCAGTCAATCAGTTTTGATCACAAAAAAACACCTATCTCTAGTATAAATATGGAGAATCATCATTTCTACAGTGGAAACCTATCTAGATCCCCTGGATGTCTGATCCATCACTTGGAAGAAGAAACTGGGTAATTTCGTCATCTGTTCAACATATTACACTACTTATACTTTTTATAGTATTCGGGCACATGAGTAAATAGGTTCAAGCAAGATGAGAGGCACTGGTTGACCCATAAAACGCCCCCTCGAGTGCTCTAATCAGGAGTCTCCAACCTGGAGAGAGCCATTTTAGATCAAACAGAGACACTCCAACTTTTCATATCTTGCAAAAAATAAGTTCTTTACAAATTTTTCAATGTATATTTTCTTAGAAATAAACTATCAAGCATATAAAATCATGATGTTGATATTACTAAACATGATAAAATTTTCAAATTCAAAATAATCACAACTTTTTTGACAAAAAGCTGAAAGAAAATTGCTATATGTATCTCTAAAAATATCATCTTTAAAATTTGAACAGCAAGAGTCAGGATTAAATTTGCATCACACAGAAGTAAATTTAGAACAATCACTCTCCTAAACAGAAGGGAGAATCGTTACCAACAAAAGATTATCACCTCTATTTTCCAGGTAGTATAGCCTCATTTTTAAATCATCAGTTATAACTGGCAATGAGATTGAAATGCTCCCAGTCATTGGATTCCTCAGCATCTGTCTCTCGAGAACATCGATGCATATCCTGTCTTTGTTAGATTCTTTCCCAGGCTCTTTCTTCTCATTATAATCCTTTGGCCTAATCAACCTCCGACAGATTGTAAGAGCAGTCCAGTCATCCGATGTTGTTTCTGATGCACAAGCTCCCTTGGCCAGCAGCGCTGCTATCACTAATGGCTCCTTACGCCTTGCAGCCACATGAAGTACCGTGTATCCTCGAGAGTTCCTAAGGTTGAGATCAGCCATGCCCAAATTGAGGACCTCCATCACAACTTTTGGATCACAGTAGGCAACGGCATAGTGGAGAGCATGAGCATCATCTAAAGTGACAACAGATTCACCAAGGAGTAGCTTAACCAATTCAACATCATCAGAGTCCAATGCCTTGTGGATTCTTCTGATTGCCTTTTCATGCATGGGGTCCACTTTGACTGCACCAGATTCAATCTCTTGCTGGGATTTGGGACGGAGTGATTTAATGCCGCTTGAAACCTCATGAGGAAGCTCCTTTTCCAGAGAAAAAATGTCAAGACAAGAGTATGCTACTTTCCGGATGCAGTGAGAAAGGAGCTGGTCTAATTGACAGCGGAAGGCAGCCATAAGGATTGGGATTACATCCTCCACAAGAACCTTCTCACCAACAACAAAAGAGAGAAGACGCCGCTGCATTTATACGGGGAATGTTGAGTCAGTATAAATCACCATGAAAATCCAGAAGCTGGAAGGCTGTTGGTAAAAGCACCATGGCCTGAAATCAGATGGTTTCTTTTGTCTTAAGCCACAGCCCATAGGTTAACCAGCTAAGAATGAGAATAGAAACACTTACTCCATTCAGATTAGCTTAACTGTTCAAGCTAGCTTAGCTTTTACAGTTTTTGAGATAGTGTCTCCTATAATGCGATTATAAACAGAAATGTCTATATGATTCAACAACTATAGGAAACCTTTGACAACATACAAGCTTCATTATTAGTAGTGCTTATGCCTCTGGCTCACTAACAAACAGCATGAAGTTGAACATCAACCACCCAACCCACCCACCCACCTCATACCCACACAGGGAAAATAATGCAGCTCTAGTTCTGGTTGCTGATCAGACAGGCATGCTTCTAATCAAACCATCCTAACTCAACTGCTATATTATGAGACAGCCATTCTCAATTAATAGAAACACTCAAATCAATGAGGTACAAATTTAATATCAAAACATAATTATCATGAGTTCTTAGAAAGATTATAATATCATGGGACAATATCTGAAGGTAAAAAAACAAGATCCAAAGATTTATGAAACTTGAAAGAAAGTCTAATTTTGCTTTGTTTGAAAGATGAATAGAGAAATTCCTATTTTACATTCCTTTTTTAAGAGATGGAAGATGACTTTCTTTACTTAGGCTCCATTTGCATTAGCTATTTCTAAAATCACTTTTGAAGCTCAAAATTCCACTTGAATTAAGAGATAAGGTGATAATCACTTTTAGATTACTTGAGGGGTGATAGGATCCTTGGTAAATTTAAATACTAAAAATGATTGTGGACCCTAGCTTTTGCCAAAATCACTTCTAGTATGGAAATTTAGAAATGTGAAGACATGGTTCAAACATTAATTCTAAAAAATAATGTCAAGAGATAGTTTTTCAAAAGGGATTTGGGAAAATCTGATGCAAACAGGACAAGAATGAATATATAATGTTTGTGCTCTTGCAAAAATGGAAATTTAAATACTTAGGAGAGGAATGCTGTGAGACCTATGTACTGAAAATATAGAAGTTCAGATATTAATCAGTTACAAAGAGGAACTTAGTAGGCAAAATATTTTTCCAGTCTAAACTTCAACAGTACTTAGTCTTGCACATTGTCCTCCAATATCGAACTACAGTCAACTTGTACAAGTTGCATCAAGTATATGTTTTCCTCATTACTCTATGGTTATAATTCCACATTTACGTGTAATTGATGTTTCTTTAACTCTACCAGACATCTTTCCACCATCAAACCCATTTAGTTGACTCTGATAGCACTAACAAACAAGTTGTAATGATGCTAAGTTTCATAAGACAACTATCCAATCAATTCATGCCCTATAATTTACAAAAGTTGTATGATGCATGTTGGCTAGCTGATCCATGTTCAAGCAAAAATATGCTCCTACACCACCAATTCATGACACAATAATCAACAAATGATTTGCCTGCTAACGGGGATTCCAAATAACAACAAAACACCTTAAAAATATAAAAGTCCATGTAACAAGAAATCTACAAAGCTTCATTAACATTAATGTCAATTAAAATTGGGCATTCAAATTAAACTTTAGAGTCACTGCAAGTGGAATCAAAGAGTGTCTGGTAAATATATAAATTCTGGGAGGTGTACAAGTTCCTTTGAATTAGAGGGGTATATTTCACTTTAAATATTATATAGACAGCATATGACTAGATTTTCAAGTTGAGAATAATTGGAAATCACATGGAAATGAAATCATGACAATTATTTTTTCTTTGAATCGACTCTAATTGTTACCCTTAACACTCAAAGAGAGTTCATTTTACAATTTCAAGGTATAAACTTTATGCCATTCGTTATGGATATTTCTAAGGACTCTGCTTGACATAATGAATTTGTGCTCAAATGCTATGAGATTGAAATTCAATCCTTTTATTTCCATTATATGGCATGTATACCACATCATAAGCAATTAAACCAAACATTAAGATGTCCAAAATGCCCTTTTGTTTTCTAGCAGCTTATGTATAGGGCTCTTTCATTTATGACTCAGTCACTATAGTCAGTGAAGATTTAGAATTTTGACTAAAAAGAGAAGCATGATTTACCTGAACTAGTGAAACAAGCTCTTTCATCTGAAAAGTGGCAGATGCATACATCAACTCCACAGCATAATTAATAGCAGGACGGCAGGCATCATGAGCACAAGCATTATCAATGCAAGTTGATACAACCGGTGGAGAAGGTTTCAGCTTTCCAGTGTACATATAATTCAAAAATACCCCAAAGGCTTCATATCCAACTGTACCATAAGGCATCAAATCAGACATGAGGTACCTCAGTTTACCTTCCTTCCCTAAACTATCGTTTCCCTTCTTGAAAAGCTCATGGAAAAAGGGACTCCGTGTAGCCAATATACACCTATGAACACCCACTGAGATGCCATCAACAATGATCTCCGCATCACTATAGTCAAATTCGGCATCATCCAAGAGCATTTTAAGACTGCCACTTAACTTGTTTAAACTCAAATTGTCAATATTAGCCCCTGATTCAGAGTTGGAGCAGGCAGATACTTTGTGGGTGATGGACCCATTTGATGGGTAAGAAGATGAAGCAAAGCCCAAGGGCGATGATGGGTCATTTGTATTTTCCATAAATTCAAACTTTTTGCTAAGGAGCATCCAAGTCTTTCAAAAAACATAAAATCCGTGAGAAGTTTTCAGCATTTGATCCTTTTTTTGAGGGAACCATTTCAACCCCAAGGTGATAGTGCATAATAATATTGTCGTGAACTAATGATCTTAGCTATTCAGATTGAGCAGAATCATACGACCACAACATTGAAACGATCATCGAAGTATCGAACCGATCATAAATGAAAACATAAAAAAATTTCAAATTAAAACACTCTGCAAACTCCTCAAAAGCTTTTGTAACAAAAGCAAACAGCATAAAGAACAGTAAAGAAACTAAGTAACCAAAGTCTTTCCAAGATTAAAGCCACATACCGCTTGAATTTCAATGAAACAACAGTTTGAATATATATGTATGTGTGTGTGTGTGTGTGTGTGTGTGTGTGTGTATTTCAGATACCTTAATCTTGTTCAGGTAATCTACATGTAATCACGAACTAAGTTGATAAAACCTCACGGATGACGAGGAATATTGCGTTCAAGCGAAATCGACCAAACCGGACAAAAGGAGAGTCGAGATTACAAGAAAACGAAAGGGTTTTGGGAGAGTTTCAGGAAAGAACTTAGCACTTTCCTTCGATGAACTAATTGTGTTCGACCTCGCTCCTCACCATTGAGGACCCAAAATATGCAAAGCAAAGATTGCTTAACGAATATTTATTTAAATATTAAAAATGATAAATTACACTTTTGCCCAGGGTCGGATTTAGTCCCATCCAAGTTTTAAAACCCTGTGAGGTTTATTCAAAATTTCCAAAATTTAAAACATTAAATTAAATTGCCCCGACTATATTATTTGTAAAAAAAAATTAAAATTACTTTAAATTTTTAAGAAGTTTTAACATTTTTTTTTAAGTAAAAAAATGTAAATTAAATAGGTTTTTAGGTCACTAAATGATAGGATCTTTGAGTATCTCTCATCTAACCATCTCTTTTATGATAAAAAGTATAGTAATATACATGTAGTTTATCGATTTTATAAGATCAAATTTGATATTGTTAATGAATTTTTAAATGCCCCTTCATAGTATATGACTTGTTGATCCATTGGCATGTATCTCTCCTTTTAGGGGAGAGTGACTTCATATTTGAGCATATGGAAATGCATCGACACCCATTTGTTAAAATTGAGTGAAAAATTTGCCCCCCCCCCC
>JAESVK010064439.1:13050-23922 GCA_017140935.1 Hamamelis virginiana
TGTCTTCATCGTCTGTTCGTCTATCCTACACGTGTCGCCCGATAAAGAATAGTCTGGTTTTTATCCTCTTCAGAAAGTATTTTGAATTTGAATTATTTCTAAAATATAAAGATTGCGTGATATTAGCAAATTAGGTGGTATTGTTGTTGAGTTCAAACAAAAACAAAAGGTTGATCTTTGCTTGGACTGCATCCAAAAGCTAGCCGACAACTGCACTGGCCTCCATGGTTTCCTTGTATTTAATGCCATTGGTGGTGGAGGACAGGAGGTATTCATTGGTTCTGGTCTTGGCTCCCTTCTCTTGGAGCATGCGTCTGTCGACTATGGCAAGAAATCAAAGCTTTGGTTTCATAGGCTATCCTTCTCCACAAGTCTCCACATCCGTTGTTGAGCCCTAAAACAGCATCAAGCTGGCTGCTTGTTTTTAAGATGTGTTTTTGTTGGTTTTTAACTTTTTATTATTGGTATCCTTGGTTGTTTGGTTTAGAATGGGAACTTGGCATGAGTTTTTTTGGCGGACAGAGTCATGTATCTTTGATTTTTTTTATTTTCTATTTTTGAAAAGGATCCTTGGCATATGATTTTTTTGTGGGTAGAGTTTATGTCTCACTATTTTTTTTTTTTTTTAATGTTTGGTTTAAAATGGAAAACTTGGAATGTGTTTTTTTGGTGGACATAGTAATGTATATACAGTTTTTATTTTTTATTTTTGATTGTTTTGGTTTAAGATGAGAAACTTGAGATTTGTTTATTGGTGGGCAGGATCATGTATCTAACCTTTTTTTTATTTAGTTGTTTGGTTTGAAATGAAAACATGGCATGGGATTTTTGGGTGGCAGAGTCATGAATCTCTAGGTTTTTATTTTTATTTATTTATTTATTTTATTTATTTTTTTATATTGTTTTGTTTATATATATATATACATGTGTTTAGTTTGAAATGGAAAACTTGGAATGTGTTTTTGCATGGACATAGTCATGTATCTAAGACCGTGAACTTATAGTGTATCTAGTTGCATCTCCTTTTTCAAATTTAAAAATCATTCACCCTAATAGATTAATACTAGAATCTACCTAATTTAATTGGTGAAATAATTTCAAATTCAAAGACCATTCCACGTTTTAATCCATTTAGATTAGGATAACTTCCTAAAATTAAGGACATTAAATTTGAAAATAATATAATATCTAAATGCTAGATGAAAATACAGAGAGGGTATATTAGTCAATCTCCTATAATTAATTGCCTTTAATTTTGACCTAAAGGGACCACTCAGTAAGGGATCTTATAATTTTGACTTGGTGATAATAAAGTCTAATTCCAAGGTCCTTTGGATCATTTTCCCTAAAAAAAAAATAAAAAATAAAAAATAAACATAATGCATGAAATATCATGGAATTGTAGTCAAAATAAAAAACAAATCATCATCCTAATCCATTGTCAACATTAAGAAACATTGATTACATGAAATATCATTAAATAAAAAAAAAAAGAGAGGGGATTTAACTATCCTCTTATTCTTCTTCTTCTTAACAAACCCAGCCACAAACAAAACTACAGTAGGGAGAAAAAAACAGAGATGGAGAAAGAAAGAGCATATCAATTTCATATTTTATTAATTAAAAGGTATAACTTGTCTTTTATATATATATATATATATATATATATATATATATATATATATATATACCATTAAGGTATATACCTTATCTTACAATAAGGTACATGATCATCTCATTGTTGATTTCAAGCACATTACCTAACGGTGGAAAAAAGTCAACATAATGTGCTTGAAATCAACGGTGAGATGATCATGTACCTTATTGTAAGATAAGGTATGTACCTTAATGGATAATTCTTGTATATATATATATATGATAAGGTCCATAAATAAATGATAAGAGAAATATATATCTCAAGTTGTTGAGATATGGAGACTTATATTTCTCATACATATTTATTCTAAAGAAGTTCCTAATCATATGTTTATTAAAGTAGACGTTTATAAACTATTAAGAGTAGCACAGATTTAAACTAGCTCTAATGGGAGGATAGGTAGTCTTTCCTATTTGTATAGTAATATTATAGTTAATCTGTGAGTGCATATTAGAGAATATGTACACTGAAGATGATATGCAAGAATATTCTTATGGAGTTTAAGTCAAAATAATATTCTTATGTTATGTCCATTTATTTGGTAATCCTTAGACCTGAGGCACCATAGTTATCTTGTACATATGTTGTTAGAGTTTGATAGTATCTCGTACATCCTCAATCATCAGGGTGTAATCGGTACTTATTGACTTTAGTGAGTTATGTATGAAGGTAAATGAGTGCGCAAGAAGGAATCGTCACTCTCACTTTGATGAGAGAGAATGTCAGGGTTTGTTCACAAAAATATTTCTCAGTTTGAATCTCTGGCTAGAGTGATAGGTGAATTGTGAAAGAGTTTCATCGGGTTCATCTTATTGAGATTATATTTTGTGGAACATATAACAAGTAGTTAAGATAGAGGTTTGACTTATAACCATACCTGATTATCTTAACAGTGACATTTGGGGATGAAGGATTAAGTAACATGAAGGGTTCATTTAGTTCTACTATTCACCCATACCTTGGGTACGTCATGATATGTTAATGCTAGAGGTCACTCATGACTAGTGAAGGCCAAATGATAAAGTGTTATTATTGAGGGCAAAATTGGAATTGTTCCAATTGAACCATAAATAGAAAGTTTCTATTTTGGGGAACATGAGATGTCCATGTCCACTACTAGGTTGGGATGAACCCAATGAGTCACACACATAAAGGGCATAAGTGAGTCCCTTGAATTAAAGAGAGAGTGAATATTCTAATTTATAATTAGCATGTGCCTTATTATTAATTGTTACTAATTAAGGGGCTAAATTATAAATATGAATAATATTAAATAGAAACCCTAGTGGTTCTCTATAAATACATGATGAAATGATGAAGGGTCAAGCTAGCACTAAGTAACCACTCATCATAAAGAGAAGGAGGCAAAAATAGAAGAGTGAAACCCCTATGGTCGTGAGGTACTCCTTGGGATTCTCTTTCTCTCTCTTTAAACCGTGCTATCTCCCTCTCCCTCTCCTACCTTGTCTCTTCCAAGGGTTGTGAAGGTTTAAGGGTTGTGAAGGTTTAAGTGTTTTTGAGGTCTTGTGTTCGTGTGGATACCGTTGGAGGCTTCATACACTTTGGAGCTTGGATTCGATTCAAAGTTTTCAACAAAAGGCAATCAAGTAAGTATGTTAATTTGTTTAAATACTTGTTCTTGGTTTATATTCATGATCCTATGCTTGTGCTTGATTGTTGGGTGGCTTGTGATGATGGATTCAATTATACAAAATTTTGATTGTATGTCTTTTCTGCGAGTCCATGTTATCACAAACCTTTCAATCTTAACGTCGGCAAAAATCACAGAGCTCATCATTGATCGGGTTTATGTTCTCTTTCTACTTTCTCTCTCTTCTGTCTCTTGCATCTCGAGCTTCTGTCCATCTCTCTTTTTTGGGTCAATTAAACGGTGAAACAAGATTAATTTGAGGCGGGGAATTTTTGTAAGAAAAGTGGTAAAAGGACTTTTTGCAAAGAAGAATTATTTGGAGGGCTTTTGGCATGAAAGTCTCCTTACGTAGGACTTCCGGCCAAATTACCCATTATATATTTGATTATATATTTTTCATATGCAGTAAAGCGTTCCTTGTCCATTTAATTAAATTTATAATTATATCGTTTTTCAATGTATTGAGGTGGTTGTGTTTATTGACCTTGGGCTATGCATAGATGTATATCGGTTCAGTTGTTTGGGCCATTAGTAAATATAAAGAGTGCGGTTATTGTAACGCCAATCTTCTTTTCCATTCTCCCAATATTTCAATGCCCAAAATAGCCATGGGCAAATTGACTAATAAGGACATAGTAATTTCAAAACAGTCAGGTAAAGCCATGGGGAACTTCTCTCTACACCCCATAGCAAAAAAAAAAAAAAAAAAAAAAAACAGATTTTTAAAACCTTACTTCTCCCTCTTCTCATTTTCTTTCTTCTCATACCCATCTTCCATCTTCCCTAAACCCCCTTCTTTTTCCCCATTTCATTCAATCTCATATAATTTGGATAAATATTTGGGTGCTTAATATTGTAGGAGGTAAAAAATGAAGCACCAAGAGGGTTTAAGTAGTGGGAAAGTGAGTTTTTGAAGCTGTTTTGCAATTTTTTTTTTTCAAATTCACGACATGTTCGATTGGTCACAGAATTGAACATATTGATAATATTCGATGAAAGCCAACCGAACATTATCAATATGTTTGGCTAGATTTCACCGAATATTTTAACAGATAATTGGCCTAAAGTCCTATTTTAAAAGTATTTATTGGCTAAAGTCCATCCAAACATTTTTTCTTTGGAAAAGTCTTAATTAGACAAATTTTAATGCCTAAGGTCCTATTTGTTTAAAATTTAATTATTTTAGTGACACAATTGCCCTTTTTTTTTGTGATGGAATCGTAGTGGATCAGACTTGACGAGAGACATCTCTGCCTTCTCTTTCAAAAAATATTTTCTCTCTCCTTTACTATCTTTCTCTCCACCTCACGATCTGATCTCTCCAGCTGTGAAAAGTGCGTCGGAGGGCGGTGATATCAACTGGCGACATCTTTATTGCTCCGGCCAGTTACAGTCGCCAGCAAATGTCCTGTTCAAAACTGCAGACCTCTGTCCTGCCAGCGAATCTCCAGAGTCCCCTGTACATCTCCTTCCCGGTTGGTCATTTTCTGTGAAGTCGAGTTGCCGGAGAAGTTCACCACTACTACCAGTTGGTTGTAGAACGTTAAGTTATTAATTACCATAGCGAGAGGAACCAATAATGGACGATTATGGTGGGAAGCTCATGGATGAGAACATGATTGTTCTTCGAATGCACTTTCACAAGATGCAGATATTATAAACAAACCATGTGGTACCTTCAGATTGGATGGAATGGGAGAACAATCATGATTCGGATAGTTATGAAGCAGCGGTACTCTTGCAATCTTATTTGATGAAAATAAGGCCTAGAAATTGGCTATAGGAATTGCAGCACTAATGGCTTTGAGTGATGCTAATTACAGATCCGAGCTTTAAGTGAGGTCGCCTTCTCCATTTTCTCTCTCTCTTCTATTTTTCTTTGTCTCGAAGTATGCAATCTTTTTTTTTTTTAGCTGCTGGTTACTAGGAAAATGTAAGAAAAAGAAACATTTTTTCTGTTTGGTTGCTAGAAAAATGTAGGAAAAAGTATTTTTGTTTTTGCAAGCGTAGTAAAAATTAGTTTTTTGTTTGGTTAGTGAGAAAATTGAAGAAAAAGAAAGTGATTGTTGTTTTTTGTATTTTTAAAATTTATTTATTTTTGATGTAGTGAACTGGGATTCCGGCGTAGAAACTCAAATTTTGGTGTAGTGAACTCCTGGGTCCGGCGTAGGAACTCCGAGGTCCGGCATAGTAAACTGCATTTCCGGCGTAGGAACTCAGGGTTCTAGCGTAGTGAACTCTGGGGTGTGACGTAATGAACCCGGGGGTTAAGGGTGTAAGTGGCGTTGAATCTTGTTAGGAAAGAAGGGTATTTTTGTTCAATTCATGCCAAAAGGACTTTTAGGAAGAAAAATCTGTTGATAGGACTTTTGGCATGAAAATCTTCTAAATGAGGACCTTTAGCCAAATTTCCCATATTTTAAATACGTTCGGTATGCTTCCACCAAACATATTGCAATTGCTCGGTTGGCTTCTACCAAACAGTTTTAATACGTTCATTTAGAGGAGTAACAGAACAATAGATTATTTTTTCAATCCATATCAATTTTTTTAGGGATACGCTTCAACTAGATGGAGTAAGGTCGATGATGGGGATTTAACCATATTAGGGACACCGAATTTTTTTTAAACTGTTCGGTGGGTTTAGTATCGAATATAGAGACTATGTTTGGTAGATTTATAATGTTCCGCCACTTCCAACCCAACAGTTACACACACACACACACACACACACAGACTCGCTTGCCGCCGAAGAGGAATCTGTCGGAGAAGACGTTGTCGGTAAGTCGCTGCCGATGAAGAGGCCGTTGCCTTGGAGGAAGGTTCGTGCCCTTGCTTTTCTTTCCCTTCTCTCTAAATCGTGAACTTTGTGTTTTTGGGGTGGGGTGGGGAAAGAACTTGTATTCAAATTAATATGGGGTTCGGGGTATTTTAGAAAATTCGTAGGTTTTAGTTAGTAAATAATGGAGTCTATTAAGTATATGGGGTATGGAAAGAGGAGATTGGGGTTGTAATAACCACACCCATATAAAATATTGAGCCACGCCATTGCACATTTAAGATGTGTTGGGCTTAAGATTGGGCCTATTTGATTCCTTGTGATGGACTTTATGTATAAAACTTACAACTTTAAGATATGGGAGGGAATATTGCAACCCCTGCACTTGATCTCTAAATCCCATTGATAAAAAAACCCCGATCTTTAGTAAGTAAACCCACAAACTTCCAAACATACCCCCAACTCCATTATACTCCTAACAAAATCTGTCTTTACACCCATAAGCCCCGAAGCTCCCAAATCTGATCCAGAACACAACTCACGCTAAGGCACAAGCTTCTCCAGCAAGAACCCCTCACCGGCGTCATCTTTGGCAGGTGCATCTCCCTTTCTCTACCCCTCCTCTCTCTCTTTATCTCACATAACTTGACTACAATTCTTTTTTCAATCTTTTGGTGGTTTACGTTAATGGAGATAAAACTAGAGTTTTGATAGGGTGATGGTAGTGAGAATATGCATATTCACTATGTTCACTTAATAGAAATAAACAAATTGAATATGTTTAATGGAAGCCAATAGAACATATTCAATGTGTTCTTCCCATTATCCATTAAATTGTGCGAAAAAATTGCACAAATTCAAAAAATTTGTGAATAATAATTTTTTTTTTTTTGCATTGTTTGGTGGATAATGAAGGAACATTTTCATTTTGGTCGGAGATGCATCCTACTGAACAAAGGCTTTATGTTCTGCCAAAACCAATCGAACATAATGAAAATGTTATGTAGTATTCAATATATACATCATAATCTTTCTATTCGGTAGGATGCATCTCTGAACATATATAATGAAAATATTCTTTCAATTATCCACTGAATAGTGCAAAAAAAAAAAAAAAAAAAAAAAAAAAACACCATCTTTTATGAATTTGTGCAATTGTTTTTGCACTGTTCGATGGATAATTGGAAAAACATATTGAATATATTCGGTTGGCTTCCACCGAACACATTGAATATGTTCTGTTATCTTTCACTTCGGTTCTACTAATTACCAAATGTGCTGCGATTTTTCAAAAAAATAAAAATGTAAAAGGATTTTATTTTAAAAAAAAAAAAAAAGAAAAAAAAAACATACCTTCTCACTACTTTCACCATCTTGGAGCTTCACTTTGACCTCCTTCAATGTAAACCACCCAAAGATTGGAAAAAAACCAAAATATAGTTAAGTTATATGAGATTGGAAGTTAAAGGGATGGGTAGCTTTTTAAAAGATCTTTTTTTTTTTTTTTTTTTTGTGGGGTGTAGAGATCAAATTTCCATGGAGGGAGTTGGTTTTTTTTTTTTAAATAATGTCATTTGTTAGGTTTATCATTTTTGTGTTGGCTAAATTCAGATGTCAAAAGTTTGTGTTTGTGATTAGCCCATAATCTCTAGAAGCTCAAGACTGCGAAGTCAAGTAAGAGAAGATGGATCAAATGTCAAAACTTCATATCTCAAGCTCAAATTTATGGTCAAATGAGATTTAGTTCCTAGGAAGGTAAGTTTGACTTAGAACCTAGGTTGATTAATTGACCATAGGTGATTTAGATTGTCTAATATACCTAGGAATGATCCATGTATGCTTTTAAGTCAAAAAATGTTCAAAAAATTAAGTTTTTCGAAAATTGCATACATTGGATTGATCCAACATTTTATGTAGGATCGATCCTATTTCTGGTCTGCAGAATTAGATCGATCCAAGTTTTGGAGCGGATCGATCCATGTGACAGTAAGCTTTGGATCGATCTAGACTAAACAGTAGGATCGATCCAGATCGAATATTTTGCAGACTTTGTTATTTTTTATACTTTTGAAGTTTTACTTCATGTTAAACACTTAGTTACGTTTTTCTAAGTTTATTTAAGGCTGCTTAAGTAGGGAATTCAGGTACAGTGCATATAGCTATTGATTTAAATTTGAAATCCTAGTTTCTCTTAGGATTCTATGCATCTCTTGATATTTGGATTATATAGATATATAGTGCAGATGCATAGAACTTGAAGAGAATATTTCACAACCTTATTCTTGCTTTATCTACTGGATTCGTGGATTCGAATTGTGCAAGTGGATCTCTGGTGGCATCGTGGACTCGGTGTGTGGAACTAGAGCTATGGATTCGGTTTGTGGAAATACTGTGAAGACTAGTGTGGATTTGTTGGTGATTTGTGCAAGAAAAGAATTCTACTTGGGAATGTGGACTCAAGCGTCATTCTTTGTGAGTAGTATCAAGGTTCTTATACTTTGTTATTTTCATAGTGATTTCTAGTGTTCTTGAGGTTTTTTTTCTGTTAGGGTTTTTCCCGTAAAATCTAGTGTTCATTGCATGATCGATTTTTGCTTTGGGTAATTATTAATTGAACACTAATATTTGGTTTGGTAATTGAATTGATCAATATTTTTCAAGAAGTAGTATTCTCGAAATTTCATTATTGATGGTCAATTTGCTCATGGATATTTTGGGAATAGAGAAATATGGGGTGTAAAGATCAAGTGGAAGGGCTAGAAGATCCCCTCCCATTCAATGGATTCTTAATGTTGCGTCTTTATCTCACTTCTTTAACCAAAAAGCCAAGGCCCAATTACAACGCCTTACAATTTACTCTGTAATCTACCTAACCCCACAACCAAGTCACTACCATGTTGGGTTCGTCAGATCTCGATTTGGACCATCTAAACTTGCATCTCTGGCTGCTTGCAGCTCTATCTAAAACATATTGTGCACCAACTTTGGCTCATGGGCCAAGTGCCCATTCACAAAAGAGCCAAAAACAAAAAATAAAAGTTGTATCTAGAAGATATAGTGCACCCCACGGTGCTGCTGAAAGAATACTCGCCCTTTTATGATGACTACCCACTTCTTTTTGCCTTTTTTTTTTTCCGCTTGTTTTTTATTTCCTTTCTACACTAGTATAAAAACCACAAAGAGATTAAATACACACACCACCATTCTAACATGCAAGGAATGGGGTAAAATCCATTTTATACAAGTGTAGATATGCTTTACTTAAAAGCATAAACTCTGGAGGACCTTTTTACATTGCCTCTCTCATACTTTTCCAGGTTTAACAACATTCATAGTGAAGCTGGAACACAAGTATGCATATTTTTTAATTTTTCTCAACTTCAAACAAATGGAAAAGAGAAGCCAATCACAATAGAGAATGACACATTTTTCGGTCCCAACGACATCAGCTTCAAAAAGTGCACATCCAAGCATTTCATAGACAGTTGGAGATCACCGTTACATTCTCATTGATACCATGTAAAATCACATACTACTGTAAGGATATGGAGCATCAAAATTCCCCACTCAAAAAATTGAGCCACAAGATACATAAGCAAACAGCTACAAGCCAATCGAGTCTGAGCTAGCTAGTTGATGAGAAAACAAACACGCTGAGGAACAAAATGAACAAACAAGTACAAGTAGTAAGTTTTCCCTCAATTGTCTCAAGAACATATTCCAGGAAACAATGACAACAATGATGAGAAGCCTAGTTGAATTTAGTATGACTAAAATAATAAAATAAGGGAACAAAGAGAGAATGCCATTAGTACATTTAAATTAACGGAGAGGGATAACAAGTCATTTGTAGAAGAAAACCATCAAATTTTAATGAGTAGAATAATCATCTAATTACACAGAGATCTACAAAATGTACAGTTCAAAATCACAACATAAATGCCAAGGTCTATCAGAGGGATCGACTAATGACTGGTTGGTTGCTAATAACGGATCATCGATGATTCAAACGGTAAAAAAATATCACAGAAAACATATTGCGGATGATTTCCTGCACAAACTAAGACTTAGAAAATGCTAAGCTAAATGGCCATTTCAACACCAACGGAAACCAATAAACTAAAGAACTTAGGTAAATATATCTTACAACAAATAAAAAACCAAAAAGGTTCAACTGCCCATCCGATAGTAGATTATAATCTAACTTAAGCATTTGAAAATCCAAAATCCTCTCCATACGAATTCCAATCTTCCAGAACAGGGATATAAATTTGGTACTTGTTCTCTAGTTTTTTTTCTCCCCCCTAGTATGAGAGTCTATAGTATTTATAGAAGGAAGAAGCTCAGATCTCAAGACGCAAACATATATTTACAATTTTACTAGATGGAGAAACAACTGAAAAAAGTATCCTGTTGCACAACTTCTCTTAGTAGTATGACAATAATTTACATCACGGAAGATCACTAAGATGATTAAAGAAGTTTGTGGAGTATGCCACTTAGCCAACATGTTTTCAATTACAAGTAGAGAAAGAAAGAGGGTGCACATTTCTTTATCTTTGTTAAGCCTACACTGTGTTTACCATTAAAATAACTGCCCAATGAAATCTGGACACGTGGCAAGATATTTTTAACAAGAGACAGCCTCAGTTCTTTGAGCCAATGAGGAAAGGCATATAATGAAATGCTTTGCACTAGATTAATATACCAAAGTAACTGCCTATAACCGCCAGTTTAATGGTGAGTTTTCTATTTAAAAATTAAATAGCAGTTATCAGATCATGG
>JAESVK010064442.1:0-10826 GCA_017140935.1 Hamamelis virginiana
ATATATTTGAATGTCAAAAGCTGCTCATGTGTATAGTCACATTTGTAATCCTCTTACCTGAGACACCACTGGTTATCTTATGTATGAATTACTAGAGTTTGATAGTATCTTGTAAACCCTTAATCATGAGGATGTAATCGGTGCTCATTGGCTTTAGTAAGTTGCATATGAAGATAGGTGAGTGTGCAATAGGGGATCACCACCCTTAATATCAAAAGGAGAATGTCACAGTTAATTCACAAATAATAACTCAATGAAGTCTTTGGCCAAAGCAGAAGGTAACCAAAGAAAAGTGTTTTCATAGGTTAACCTAATTGAGTTTATATTTTGGTGAATGGTTAACACAGGATTAAGTTAGGGTTTGACATGAATCCATACCCGAATAACTTAATCGTGACATTGTTTGGTGAAAGATTATTTATTACACGAAGGGTTCATTTATATTCGTATATTCACCCACACCTAGGGCACGTCATGATATGTTGCTAGATGTCACTCATGACTAGTGTAGGCCTAATGATAAGTGTTATCATTGAGGGCAAAATTGGAATAGTTTCAATTGAACCAAAAATAGAAAGTTTTTATTTTGGGAAGCATGCGATGTTCCAGAGCCACTACTAGGTTGGGGTGAACCCAATGGGTCACACACATTAAAGCTTAAGTGATCTTCTTGAATTTGTGAGAGGGGATATTCTAATTTGTGTATGAGTTTAATCCTTATTATTAAGGGTTAATAATTAAAAGGATTAAGGATACACTAAACTAGGATAAACATATTTTAATATGATGTTTGGTCATGCTAGCACTAGTAACCAAACATCATTGAAAGAGGAGAGAGTCTATAAATAAGAGGGATAGGCCTAGGGTTTATGCATCCACTTCAAGAGAGCCTCATCCCTCTCTCATTACCGCCTCTCTCTCTCTCTCCCTCTCAAGCTTGCATTCTCTCAAGTGTTGTGGAGATCAAGGACTTCAAGAAGTTTTAGGCTCGTGTGGACTATTCATTAGAGGCTTCCATACGTTTGGGGCTTGAAGTTTAGTGAGGATCATCATCAAAGGAACATCAAGTAAGCTTTTATTCATGCTTTGTTTAATTGTTTAGATTCGTTTTATAGTTTGAGTTCGAATCTTGGATGAATATCAATGGGAAATTTTTTTTATTTTACCTTCCGCTGCGTTCCCATGTGGTATTCTTTCACTTTGAGCCTAAATTTCATTCATGTCAATTTTCTAATAGGACCCTTTGAAGAGGTAATGAATCTTTATAACAATTTCTTTTCAAGCCTATGTAGCCTTTTACTTGTATAGTATATCATGTGTGGAATGGTCCATGCTAGAATTAAAGAACTCTCTATCCTTGTAACTCTCTAATTTTACCTAAAATCATTTTGGAGAACTCTCTATCCTCATAACTCTTTAAAATTATGTTCAAACCATTTCTTAATGTATAAAATTTTTCACAGATTAAGGCAAAAGTTAAAGATTTTGAATTTACCAAAAAAATCAATTTTGAAACCCATAAACGGATGGGATGGAGGAGATCATTACTAAAACCCACATCTATAATAGGCTGTCAATGTGCTGTTAGATCCCAAGACCTTCACTTATGAGGCATAGTCCTTAATGGTCTCTGTGAATGGTGAAATCATGATCAAATCTGATAATTTCCTTAAGGGAGCGGATGTTGACACACCTCAAGCTATTAGCCCACCCCCACCAATTTTGATTTTTTACCGTTTTATGAAAAAAATACATTTTTTTTAAGAAAACTAGCTGCATTGTCCACTAGAAAACATCTTTTTGAACAATTTTGTAGAAGAAAGTTTTTCCAAACTCTATCATTTAAGCAGACTTTTTGGCATTTTTTACGAAATATTATGTAAAAATAATAAATGGTCAAAAAGTATACTTAAATGATAGATTTTGGAAAAACTTTCTTCTACAAAGTTGTTCAAAATGATGTTTTCTAGTGGACAAAGTGGCTAGATTTCTTAAAAACAATGTATTTTTTCATAAAACGGTAAAAACTCATAATTTGTGGGGGTGGGCTAATAGCTTGAGGGTGTGTCAACATCCGCTCCCTTTTCTTAAACTGCAATTATTGGGCCAAAAGAGTAAGCTCTTTCTACCATACTGCATCTAAGAAAAGTAAGTATAGCTTTTTTGCTCTTTGCTTCCAATACAATATCTATTGTAACAACTCCCATGTTTTAAAAAGCAAATTATAAGACACTACCCTAAAAAAATTGCTAGAGCAGACTCGGTAATTCTGATTTTCACAAGGTGCCCATATTCAAGTGAGCAGGGAAAGACATGAATGGAAGGAGGAGAAGAGGCTTTTTAAAGGAATCAAAAAATATGAAAATTGGATATAAATACAATAGGGTATATTCATGGAGGGTAAAATGAATTACAGCAAATCAGAAACTGGCCACTTGCTCTTGGCTACAAGAAAAAAGAGACAAACAAAACAAAGCCTGCCCATATCCATAACATGATAAAAACAGAATACAACATAAGCACTGCTTAACACACCAAGAGATCATATGCCACATATTTCACGATTTTAGAAGTTCTTCCATTAGGCCAAGTAAAGCGCATTTAGCTAGAACAAAAATCACCAATCCCCAACTAAGCCTTAGTAGTCACCACCCCTTAAGCGTCCACCCATTCGTCCACGGCCACGACCACGACCACGACCACGACCATAACCTCTGCCCCCTCCACCTTTTCCTCTTTCATATCCAGCGCCTGTCAAAAAACCAGGAGTTCATAATGACAAAACCCAAAATTTAATTCACACGTCATTAGGATCCCCTTTATGCACAGATATAAACAACCTGCAATTATACGAAATCTTTTCTATGGCATAAAAGAGTCGAAAGCGGAAAATCAATGGATATAAACAAATCGCAAATTGATTCCATTGCCAGAATGGCTCAAATTTAGTAACAAACCATTCACCTAAAGTGAGTCTGATTTCTTGGGTTCAACGACAATGATGAATAAACATTTTGCATGTACTTATGTAGAGAAAAAAAAAAAGTACTTTTGTAGATAAAAAGGAATACTTACCATGTTTAATTATGTATATTAAAACATCTTTTAGTAACAACCCAGTTTGAATACCCATCATTATCTACCAAAGATAATGTGAAAAACAGGGTTATATATGGAAGGAAAAATATATGGATAACCATAACTAAATAGAGGTAAACCTTAAAGTAATATTTCAAATGCTTGAGTTTTTTTGTTCAGTATTTTAAACGATACTATAATAAAAAAGAAATAACAACACGAAAGAACATTTTAAATATCATGAACATAAGATCGGTGACTGATGAGAAAAAAAGACTAACAAAACTAGCACAACTATCATTTCAATTCTCATTATATAAACAGCATGGGGATTACAATAGCTTATGCATCTTATGATTCTTCAAGCAACTTATGAGTTTACCACATCAACAAGTAGATTGGTGAAGAAAATAATTTGCTAGTTGATTAAATTTTGAAAAAAAAAATCATAGAAAAAGTATCAGAACACTTTGAAACAAATAAAATCAAAACTGCATGACATAATCATAAAACAAAAAACATGTATCAGATAAACTACAATTGAAACAAAAAGACATAAGAGAACATACAGTGGCATCATCCTCCATGGGCTAGGCTAGTTGGCTTCCTGCAAAGAGGGGAAAAGTAGTAGTAGTAGTAGTTAGCAAAGTCTACGTACCTGTGCTTGTTATAACAAAACCAACTAATAATGCACAATAAAAAAGAATTCACATTCACAAATAATATAATATTTTTAGATCAACTTCAACAACAGTCAATACACAACTCAATTCAACAAAACCTAAATCCCAACTACTTGAGGTTGGGTACATTAATCCTACAATACCATTGAGCACTCTTGAGAATCACAACGAACATTACAAAATAAAAATTTGTAATGTAGAGACTACATTCTACTGATTTTCATTTCTTCAACTAATTGACTAATGCACAGGAATTGCATTGGTGTAAGTAAAGCACACACAAAAAGATGGATGACATAAAGAGGATAGGAATATAGTTGTTCACAGGAAAAAACAGAGAGAGAGAGAGAGAGAGAGAGAGAGAGAGACGGTGTGTGTAGGCATTTATGAGCTTAGAAACTAGACTAGTAGAGCTTATAGTGAGAGCACAAGCCAAAGTGCAAGAGTGGCAATTTTAAGAAAGATGAGTCCAAAGCGCCCACAAAGCACCTATTCTTATGCTCTGTGTTTAGATGTATGCATATCTATAGCATTTTTGGGTGTGTTATGCACTCAAAAAATCTCAACACCAAAAGAAGTTAACTTAAAATATGAGGTAAACTGTTGTGTTTAGTAGCTACTGATCTAAAATGTCTTGTTGGCCCCCCAAGCTCAACTTTCTGCTTTAGTCCCTTGAAAAGTTATGAAAAACATGAGGATCAAAGGTTGGAGTATGGTATGGGTGCCATGATCAGTGCTCCCAAGTTGATTGGGAACAATTATTGGAGAAATATCAGCTATCAATCCACCAATTCAAGGATTTTGAGAGTAGGTAGCCAGGTGCAGCACCCAATTTACAAGAGGACTATGTCACTAATCAGAACAGTCCAGTTTGGCCAGTTTAAAAAGCATAAAATGAGACAAACCAGTTTCAACAGCTTACTAAAATTCTAGCATATATAAGAAATTCTTTGAATAAGAAAGGTTGCTGGAAGGGAGTACTGGAGGCCTTCCTGCCATCCTCAAATAAGTTGTTGCCGCAATGATCGATGCCTGCAAATATGATATGATAAGTTGCAGATTGCAAATAACTGGTGCTGCAAACCGTTAGCTGCAGGTATGCTGCATTTATGATTTAGTTGGACAAAAGTTCATTAATGCTAAAGGTAAAGCAAAACAACACAGATCATGACTGAACGGCTTGAGTCCAATACCACAAACCACAACCAGGAGCTTCTTATTTAGAAGTTCTCAATACCTTCAATCCATTTCCTACAGAACCAGTTTTTCTAGTATGATAAAACCTTAATCTAGCTTGAAATAAATTTGAGCATATAGAATGCTTTATAACCTAGAAAAGGGAACAAAATTGCATGCTAAGTGCAAAATTCACCATACAATAGTTTTTTAAAAATAGAATGCTATGTAATTTCCTGCCATAGAATCCTTTGCTTGTTATACACTTTTTGGCTGATTTTAATGGGCTATGATTAAGTTTGTTTGTAGGTACCTAAACATAATATAATGATATGGCATGACTAAATATCCCAGTGATCTCATAGCCAAGTGCCAGTGGGGACTACAAAGTAAAAATTATTAACAGGGCACTTGAGGCTATTTACATGAATTCCTCCTGATAAATATTAAACCAAGCAAAGACACCAGAGAGCCTAACAACCTTACAATCAGAGAATAAAAATATATAAATTTAGACGATTTAAAAATTCCACTTCTAACACTAGTCTACTTGAAAGTACTTGAAAGCGAATGGCATTGATTACAGGGAAGTTTGACTCAAAGCATGCAATACACAGAAACAAGAAAAAAAGTGTAAACTCTATTTTTTTCCTTAACATGTCATGCCCCTTTAATAGAAAATGCACCGGTATGAAGGATGAAAGGAATATTACCCATCCTACTGTCAATACTATAACCCTGCAGATTCAATTCAGATGCATTAAAAAGCTACGAAAACAACATTGTGCAAGCTCATTGACATGATCTAAATAGCATAAACAATTCTGAATATTAGACACCATGTCAAACAAGGCACTCCTTAGAGACATCTAGACTCATGTCAGCCCCAAATGTCATTAAAATTGTAAGAAAATCTTTCAAATTTTAGACAAATGGATGGCATGCGATTTAAATGAATTGGACACACAACAGACACTTCAAATGTAGCTATTTTGTTTGATCATAGAACACACTATAACCATCAAAAGTGTCGCAAAATTTTATCTAATAGGGACACTTTCATATAAGTGTCACATTAAAGTACTTTTTGGGACACTTTCCTAAAGTGTCCTTAATGTGCCAAAAAAAAAAGTGTCCCTAAAGCCTATTTTTGTAGTAGTGTGATGGTGAGAGTATCAAAGGAAATGATAATAAAATGCATTATCTCATGAAGGTGAAAAATAACTACTTTGGAACTGGAAAGCAAAAGTTTCAATCAAATCATTGGATATTCACAACATTGATATGAAAAAGAAACTAAAAAAGAAAAGTCCTTTTTTTTTTAGAGAAAAAAAAAAAGGACTTGAGGTTTGGAAACTTAAGTGCTATGAGTCTTAAAAGATCAAGGTTTCATTAAATATCTTAACCAATATTTTAGAAGCACAAACAAACAAAAGTTTGCAAAAACTAATAATATAAACAATCCTTGAGCTTGCAAACTATGTTCTTTTAACTCCTGATTGAAGCACATGAATCGTATACCATACTAAATCACAGAATCCAATTGGGATACAAAATTTTAAAGGTGTGATCTGGACTAAATGGAATTTATACCTAAAATTTGAATGAACTGCCTTGGGATGTTTTACATCATAGGATTTCAAAACTTGAATTGTTGGTTTTACAAACCACACACACACACACACAAGCTAAGCATTTCTTTACTAAATTTCTGGTTATTATTATACTTTTTTGTTGAAAGCATTACATGCTTATGCCTAACAGCTTGAGGCTCATGCTTCACATCTATAGGCTCTAATGACTAGCCCTAGACCTTTATTTTTATTTCTCAAAAGTTTGTCCTCAATAGTAGTAATAATAGAAAGCCTAAATAGTATATACGTAGTTTGTTAACCAAAATTTTTACCATAAACTGAATCAAAACTGCAAACTAAAATATCATTTACATTCAACTTCATCAGCCAATCAGTGAGGCAGAGTTTCTATGATTTTCTGATACAGAGAAGTGATTGAATAGGGTATGGACTACTATTACTCACATATTAATAGGGTCCTACAAAAGGGCAAGAAGTCTCAAATTTTATGGACTAATGGTGAGGAATACTATTACAAACCAAGGGCACATAGTAGATGCTAGATATATGGGAAGTGATTTTCCTATTGTCATGCTTGTATATCTTAGCTAATTAACCAAAGAGAAGGTGAGATTCCTTAGCCTTTTTAAAGTATTATAAAACTTGAAAGCAGAAAACATTAGAAAAAAATAGACAAACCACAATTCATTGCCTTTGTCTATGTTCTAAAAGACAACCCAGACATACCTTTAAATAACTGTGCCATGATATATAACACAATGGAAACAATAATAATGCCTGAAGCAGTATACTTTTTCACTGAAACAGCTACATATTCAGTTTTATTTTTGTCTCATGAATGTCTCTTTTTGTTAATTATTCCTACAAGTACATGATAGGATATGTACACACAAATTTCGTGTCCTGGAAATTAAAAGAACAATAAAAATATGGACAAGTGTAATTTGTATTAATTTATAAAAATTAATGGGTACAATCTTCTGTTGGGTATATTCTTTATAGAAGTATAAAATCCTCTTATTAATTCTCCTATGATGGCTTGACGACCCAAGGGGGATAGCTTGATCTCGAATTGGACAATGGCTCGATGTTGTTGATGTTGATTCAAGGACTAGAATAGCTTGATCTTGAATCAGGTGATGACTTGATGTTGATTCAAGGGCGACGATTGCTTGATCTTGAATCAAACAGGTTTTCATGGCTTGATTTGATTCAAGGGTGATAAGCTTGATCTCGAATCAAAGAGATTTTCTTTGCTTGAAAGATTGGGCACATGTGTCTTATGCTAAAGTATTGATGAATGCTTGAAGGTCTGGAGTTTGGGAGAACTTCGTCTCTCTTATTGAATATCTGGAGTTTGGCAGCACTTCAATACTCTGGAAAGTCCTTCCGTTCTTGAATGAGGGTCTCCTATTTATAGAGGAGTTGATGCTCATCTTCAATGGATCTTGGCCAATTAGAAAATAGTTATTTTAACTATTTTCTAATTAATTTAATTTTAAGATAAGTGAAAGATTTTTTTTTTTTTTGGTGATGATGTAGCCTTCCATGTGTTATCTGTCAAGGACCCACATTAGCTTTGATGAGTCGCCCTTATTTATAGAGGAGTTGATGCTCATCTTCAATGGATCTTGGCCAATTAGAAAATAGTTATTTTAACTATTTTCTAATTAATTTAATTTTAAGATAAGTGAAAGATTTATTTTTGTTGTGATAATGTAGCCTTCCATGTGTTATCTGTCATGGACCCATATTAGCTTTGATGAGTCACCCTTACTTGTGGGACCTGCCAGTCTTGAGTTTGAATTGTTGACCAGTCAAACTTTTGATATTTGACCAATTGGACGGTGATCAACACCGCTGAATTTTTTGGTGTCTACAAATCCACTATGCAATTGATTTAGTTTTTTTTTTTTTTCCTATTCTCATGAATGTCTCTTTTTGTTAATTTATTTATTCCTACAGGTACAGGAAAGGATCACTTCTACCAAACTCTATACAACAATCGATTTCGGAATAGCCGTAGTTGGCGGAACCAGACTAATAGAACATAACGAAAATCCCCAATGGAATGAGTCTTTTCTCATATACTGTGCCCATATTGTTTCTCATGTTACATTCTCTATCAAAGAAGATAACCATTTTTGGGAATCACTAATTGGAAGAGCTAGCATACCTGTTGAAGAAATTTGTAATGGGGAATTAGTGTCTAAATGGCTTGAGATCGTTGATAAAGATAATAAACCTATAGGTTCTAAGCTACATGTGGAGCTACATTTTTTTGATGTTACTAGTGACCCTAATTGGTCTAGAGGGATTTTGAGTCCTGAATTTTCAGGTGTCCCTCGCACATTATTCCCTCAGAAAAATGGTTGCAAAGTTTCTCTTTACCAAGATGCATCCCAAATGACTTTCTCCTATGTATTCTTCTTGGTGTGCCCAAGGGAGATGAGCCACATAAATACCAGGAAGATTTGACAGGTAGCGTTCATGCCCATGTTGATTTAGTTCAAAATGCCGAGGCTTATGAGCCGCGTCGATGCTGGGAAGATATTTTTGATGCCATTAGTGATGCCAAGCACTTGATTTATATAACTGGTTGGTCAGTATATACTGAAATCACCTTGGTAAGGGACCAAACAAGGCAAAAGCCAGGAGGAGACATCAAGCTTGGGGAGCTTCTTAAGAAAAAGGCCAGCCAAGGTGTGAAGGTTCTAATGCTTGTTTGGGATGATAAAACTTCTCTTGGGTTATTAAAGAATGATAGATTGATGGGTACCCATGATGAAGAAACTCGAAAATATTTTCATAATACTGATGTTCACTGTGTTTTATGCCCCCGCCGTCCCAATGATGGAAGTAGCATTCTTCAAATTAAAAATTGGTCGTTCACTCATCACCAGAAGATTGTAGTG
The DNA here is from genome assembly GCA_017140935.1 of Hamamelis virginiana. NCBI lineage: Eukaryota > Viridiplantae > Streptophyta > Magnoliopsida > Saxifragales > Hamamelidaceae > Hamamelis > Hamamelis virginiana. Next base: position 9,448 of record JAESVK010064442.1, read on the forward strand.
GTGGACAGTGAAATACCAAATGGAGAAACAGAACGGCGGAGGATTGTTAGTTTCATTGGCAGTATTGATCTTTGTGATGGGTGATATGATACTCCGGTTCATTCCATTTTTAGGACTTTGGATGCAGAGCATTCTGCAGATTTTCATCAGCCCAATTTTAAAGGTGCTGCAATTACTAAAGGAGGACCACGAGAGCCTTGGCATGATATTCATTGCAATTTAGAAGGACCCATTGCTTGGGATGTCTTGGAAAATTTTGAGCAGAGATGGAAGAAGCAAGGTGGGGATGCTGAACTAATTAGAGACCTTGACACAATAATTATACCTTCATCTCCTGTTATGTTCCCTGAAGTTCATGACAATGAAACTTGGAATGTTCAATTGTTTCGATCCATTGATCGTGGCGCCGCTTTTGGCTTTTCTGATAATTCTGAGGATGCTGCTAGATTTGGACTCATTCGTGAAAAGGATAACATCATTGACCGCAGCATTCAAGATGCTTATATCAATGCCATTCGTCGAGCAAAGAATTTTATCTATATTGAAAACCAGTATTTCATTGGAAGCTCTTTCGGTTGGGATTCAAATGGGCTCAAGATTGATGACCAGGTTGGTGCTTTACATCTCATTCCAAAGGAATTGTCACTAAAGTTTGTTAGTAAGATTGAAGCAAATGAGAGGTTTACTGTCTACATTGTGATTCCAATGTGGCCAGAGGGTCCTCCTGATAGCGGAGCTGTTCAGGCAATATTAGATTGGCAGAGGAGGACAATGGAGATGATGTATAGTGATATAGTCTATGCCCTCCGTGCTAAGGGGCTTGAAGCAAATCCCAAGGACTATTTGACATTCTTTTGCCTTGGTAATCGTGAGAAGAAGGAGAGCGGAGAATATGCACCTACTGAGAAACCAAAACACGATACCGATTACAGCAGAGCTCAGCAAGCTAGACGGTTCATGATCTACGTTCATTCTAAGATGATGATAGGTAATTTCTGTCAGAAAAGTTTTAAAGGTCTTTCATTTTTTTCCTCAATATTTTAGAATTTCTTTTAACTAACTCTAGCATTCTCTTGTATGCGTGCTCTTCGATCATAATCTTCAGAACATAGAGAGCGGGAGACACGCACAAAGAAAACCCGTAACTCTATTCGATAACTTGGGTTGCATTAATTTTGATAATCAGAATGTCTGCTTTGTACTTAGTATTTATTCTATTAATTAAACTAGTGGAGTCAACTGATCATACAGTTGTTATGAAACTTCAACTTGATTGAATTTGACATTTAATTAATTAATGCTTCCTTCGCAGTTGACGATGAATACATAATCTGTTAGCCAAGCCCAAATAACTCTGGACAGTAATGCGATCCAGAAGC
>JAESVK010064443.1:0-10766 GCA_017140935.1 Hamamelis virginiana
GCCATGGATGCTAGAGTGGCTAAGGCATCCGCAAACTTGTTCTTTTGCCTAGACAGGTAAAAGAATTTTATTTGACGGAACTCTTTCGCCAGTGTCTCTAGATAATCGTGATATGGCAGTAGCTTCTCATCCTTAGTCTTCCATTCTCCTCTAGTCTGGCATATGATAAGGGCTGAATCCCCATACACTTCGAGCTCTTCCACTCCCAAGGCCAATGCTGATTCCAAGGCTAAAATGCAAGCCTCATACTCAGCTATGTTATTGGTTGCCTTAAAGTTCAATTTCACTGCCACAGGTATCATCACATCTTCAGGTGTCTCCAGACAAACTCCTATGCCACATCCTTTCCTATTCAATGCTCCATCAAAGTGCACTTTCCACACCTTCTTCTCTATCACAAGGATTTCTTCATCCGGGAACTGGTAATCGCCATTGTCTGCTTGTGAAGTGGCACATTCTGCCAGGTGTTCTGCTATAGCTCTTCCTTTCACTGATTTCTGCAGTACATACTGAATGTCGAATTCTGACAATAACAACAACCACTGCGCTGTTTTATAGGACAAAGCAGGTTTCTCAAGCAGATACTTCAATGGGTCCATTCGACTGATCAAAAGTACTTGGAAAGACATCATGTAATGGCGAAGCTTTTGAGTTGCCCATACCAATGCCACGCATGTCTTTTCCAGAGCACTATAGTTCACTTCATAATCCGTCATCTTCTTGCTGAGGTAGTAGATGGCATTCTCTTTCAAGGATTCTTCAAGATATTGAGCTAACATAGCTCCCATCGCGGTTTCGGTGACAGTTAAGTAGAGTAATAACGGTTCACCTTGTCGCGGGGGAACTAGGATTGGTGGGTTGCTCAAATACCTTCTGATGGTATCAAATGCCTCTTGACATTCCTCATTCCACTTAGTCGGTACATCCTTCTTTAGCAGCTTGAAAATCGGCTCGCAGATAGTTGTCAACTGAGCTATGAAACGGCTGATAAACTGAATTCTTCCCAAAAATCCCCGGATTTCTTTTTCTGTCTTTGGTGGTTGCATCTCCATGATGGCTTTGATTTTCCCCGGATCTACTTCTATCCCTCTCTGTGTGATCATAAAACCGAGTAGCTTCCCGGCAGTCACTCCAAATGCACATTTCTGAGGGTTCAGACGCAGCTTGTACTTGATAATTCTTTCAAAGAACTTCTTCAGAGCAGCTAAATGTCCTTCCCTATCCACAGACTTCACAATCATATCATCTACGTACACTTCCACCTCCTTGTGAATCAAATCATGCAGCAGTGTGGTAGCCATCCTTTGGTATGTCGTGCCAGCATTCTTAAAGCCGAAGGGCATAACCCGATAACAAAATGTCCCCCATTGTGTAATGAAAGCTGTCTTTTCCATATCTTGAGAAGACATTTTGATATGATTATAACCCGAAAAGCCATCCATAAAAGATAAGAGTGCATGACCAGCAGTGTTGTCAACCAATACATCTATATGGGGCAGTGGGAAATCATCCTTAGGACACGCCTTATTGAGATCTCTGAAATCAACGCACATTCGTACTTTCCCGTCTTTTTTAGGCACTGGAACGATGTTGGCTAACCATTCTTAGTACTCCACTACTTGTAGAAATCCGGCATTCATCTGCTTGATCACCTCATCCTTAATCTTCAAGGCCCATTCTGGCTTCATTCTCCGCAGCTTCTGCTTGACTGGCTTCATGTTCGGATCAGTGGGGATGAAGTGTTGCACAATGTCGGGATCTATGCCTGGCATATCTTGGTACGACCATGCGAAAGCTTCAATGTTCTCTTTTAAAACCTCTACCAATGATTCCCTCTCTTGCGGCGACAGTGTTGATCCAATTTTAATTATTTTAGGTGATTCATCCGTCCCTAAATTGATTGAAATTAATTCATCCATGTTAGGTTGAGCGTGCCCTTTTCCATATTGCTCGTCGGGCTCAGGAGGAACATCCTCTCGCGGGTCTATATTCATGCCATACAAATCCAATGATGATAAAAAAGAGACACTGCAAGAGAGATGAGAAGAGAATTAATACTTCTTTTATTGATTGAAATTTGAATAACAGAACACAGAAGATGAAACAAACCGACACTCGTACCTCTTCAAATGAGGTTGAGGTTTTTTATTGAAAACAAGGAAATCCTACACTACTACAAAGAAAGCAGGGAAATCCTATTCTACTGAAGACACCTACAAGTTATCATCAGATGGAAGTGACTCGATCTCCTCACAATCATGGGTGAAAGGACAATCTTCAAAGCCCCAGTTTGGTAAAGGTGGAGTTGTAGGCTCAATTGGATAAATCGCCTCGGCCTCATAAGTATGCAATTCGAGACACAGAACCGCCTGCTCGGGCTCTCTTTCGATAGCCTGTACATACTCGAACCCTGACAGTAGCACTTCTGATGACTCCTGGCTGATCTCACAGATTGGCACTCGACTATTTCGGTTCATCTCCATATCCCCTTTCAAAGTGACCACTGACCCCTGGTGTGGAAACTTGATTTTCTGGTGAAGTGATGATGGAACAGCCCCGGTCGGATGGATCCACGGTCTTCCCAAAAGCAGATTAAAACTGGCTGGCACATCTAGGATCTGAAAATCAACATTGAATTCAACTGGCCCAATAACAACTGGAAGAGTCACCATTCCCACAACTTCTCTGCGAGTGTTGTCATAAGCCCTGACAGTCTGTCCTGATGGCGAAAACTCAGATGGTTCAATCCCCAATGTAGTAGTAGTACTGAGCGGACACACATTCAATGTTGATCCGTTGTCAACCAAGACTGAAGGAACTCTCTTTCCCAAAATATCCACAGTGATGTACAAAGCTTGCAGATGATTACTCCCACTCTCGGGTAAGTCAGATTCAGTAAATGAGATGGATGGTCCATGATGAACCGGATTTACCAAACCTACCAAACCCTCAGGGGACGTATCAATAGGAACCTGCACCTGATTCAACAACCGAAGCACTGTCTGTCTATGTTTCTGTGAAGCCATGAGCAATCCCCAAATGGTAATGTTAGCCTGTGTTCTCTTCAACTGTTTCAGTATTTCTTCCTCTTCTTCTATGAAATCTGATCGCTGACCCTTTTCTAATTCCCCCAACGGATTACTGGTTTCTAAATGAGCTGGCTTGAAATGGCGTCCGCCTCGAGTCAGATGGTCTACTTCCTCATCACTGGCCCATAGATTCTCTATCGTCTCAGGTGTGTTCATGAGGTCCTCCCATTCAATTATACCGATCAAATCACTGTCTTCCCTGATGATCTTCACGACTGAAGAGGTTCCATTCTCAAACTGTTTCTGCATGGTATCCTGACTCAACCCTTCGGGTGAAGAAGGAATATCTAGTTCAACTTCTGTAGGTAAATCATCCCAACCCGTTGGAATGATAGGTTCATCAGAAATCTTTCTCGATGAATAGAGCACATAATAATCGAACTTACCACTCGACTCTCCTAACAATCCAACCTCTGGGTCTCCCGCTAGATATCTCTCCTTCAACTGACGTTGAGAATTCCCACTTCTAGGAGCTTCTTCGAGAACTTCAGGTTGCTCAGGTTCTTCATACTGATATAACTCTCCATAATCAAGTAAATCCTGAATCAGTTTCCCTAAAACTCTGCAATTTTCCGTGTCATGCCCGAAGATGTTGTGGTACTGGCAAAAGGGCTTATGGAAGCGGGGTATGAGTGGGGTAATGAGGCCTTGAGACCGGGCTTGGTAAAAGGCTTCGGTTAAGGTAGTTTTGAGTGGGACATATGGGCGGATTGGGTGACGAATTTTTGGGTCGTCGAGGCCCAGGGCATTGATTTGAGCTGGTGGTGGTACAGCATGGGTTGGAAGAGGGTTACTGGTGACATTTGGTTGACTTGGTGGATTTGGTGGGGCAATGACTTTCTTGTCAATGAGGTCTTGGATTTCATGGCGAAGGCGCATGCATTGGTTGGTGTGATGGCCCTTAGATTGGTGGAATTGACAATACTCATTTTCTTTGAAGTTTCTGGGTAATGGATCTGGAAGAGTCCGGGGTTCCAAAGGGGTGAGGAGACCACGTGCCTTCAATTTCTCAAGGACACGTTCTAGGGACATGTATAGATTGGTGAATTGGCGGGCTGGCTCTCTAGCTTGGAATGGGCGGTTTGATTGGGTAGCTTGAATAGGTTGGGCAATGGCATTGACTTCAGGGTTGGGTTTGCGGTTGAGAGGTGGTTGGCGGTTTCTGAAAGGTTCATCGGCCTTGAAAGCCCCACTAGCCAGAGCATCTTCAACTTGAGTACCGGCAATAACAAGGGCTTTGAAGTTAGGGAAATACTGTGAGAACAAATACTTGTTGTAAATGGGCAAGAGACTCTTCAACACCATCTGCACCTGTTCATCATTTGTAGGCCTGTGGGTCATCTGCGAAGCTTTCGCCCTCCATCTAGAAATAAAAGCAGAGAAACTCTCCCTCGGTTCCTGCTTAGTAGTCTCAAGATCCCTACGAGTCACATCAATCTCAGTGTTGTACTTGTAGTGATTAGTGAACTCATTGCAAACATCCTCCCATGTCTTCAGCTTAGTCTCATCTAAGGATAAGAACCACTTCGAGGCAGACCCTTTCAGTGATTCATGAAACATCTGAGCCAACAGCTCATCATCAGCTCCACGAGGTTGCATCGCCCTCACATACATCTTCAAATGGGTTTTAGGACAACCCATCCCATCAAACTTCTCTAATTCAGGCATCTTAAAACTGAACGGCATACGGGCCTTGGGGAACAGTGAAAAAGATGTCACATCAACCATGTCATCAGACCGACGCATCCCCTTCAGGGCTTTCTCTAAGGCTTCAACCTTACTCGACAACAGGATCGGATCACCAGAGAGGAATCCAGATCCACTGGGCTCGCCATCCAGATTAATGGGCTTAGATTTGGCTCCTGCCTGGGCCTTGGCACTGTCATCAACTTGGGCCGGGATAGGTGGATCAGAGGTACTTCTCGGGTTCTCTAAATGGGCCTCCCTAACCTGATCTGTACCGGTCTGTTTATCTTGGGACATTTTCTTAATCTGTTCAGTCTCACGGGCCAGGGCATCAATTCGGTCCATGATAGCATTCAACACTGTAGCAGTGGTACTGGATTCTCCGTCAGCCATTGAGGATACACTCGGGGGTTCAACACTAAAAAGACGCCCTCTAGAATCACGACGCCAGGCCAGAATTCTACACCATGAAATGGGCTTTTTTTAGAAAAACGGAAGAGTCCATGATACTCAAAACCTATTGACAGACTATCAAAGAGGTGCTATCCAAATAGAAGACAAGAAGAAAGGAGAAAACCGTCCTATCATAATTCCAACTCGCTTCCCTATTTCACAAGGGCACTTCCTTAGAAATTAGGAAATAAATCAAAATTATCGATAGGGAAATAAAACACGATAAGCCAAACAAGGCATAAAGAGCAATTCCAATGACCAGTCCTTCATTCTTAGGACACTTTCCTCTGAATCGAAGGTCTTAGTCAAACAAGCCAAAACAACCTAATCACAGAAAAGGGTATGTACCTTTAGAATATTCTCTTCCATCCTCAAAATAGTCCTTTCATTCTAAGGACCAAAATCCTTAAAATAAAGAGCCTATATTAAAAATATCAAAGTTTATCCAAGGGTACATATCCCTAAGTTCTAGCATTCACAAACAAGGCTCACATCAAATTGGGACAATTTCGGCAGCATAACGCCGCAATTATGTGGTAAAAGAAATTTGGCAGCATAACGGCGTAGGTATGTGTCAGGGAAAAATTTCGACAGCATAACGGTACAGTTAAATGCCAAAAGGAATTTCGGCAGCATAACAGTACAATTGTGTGTTGAAATTTCGGCAGCATAACAGGTGTGTGCAAGCACTGTAGGGTAGAGTGTCCTACTTGGCTGTCTACATGGACTAATGCAAAGGGTAGGTATAAAGGTTCCTATTGTAGACCAATCCATATACCTAACCACATGTGACACATGGCGTGCCGCGTGGGTCAAACAGTACTGATTGGTCCTTGATATACCCCGAAGGGTACTTGACAATAGGTTGATGGTTTCGTCATGATTGCCCTAGTGTCGAGTGGAGACAGGGATCAGGACTAGACCATCATTTGGCAAGGCAACATCGTCCTATCACACAATGACATGCAGCTAATATACCTAAAATGATATGCAATCACACAAATGCAAGTGGTTGATTTTAATTAATTTAAGAAATTAAATAGCCCAATTAAATCAATGAAGTTTAGCCCTCGATATCCCCAGCGGAGTCGCCAGTTCTGTGGACCAGCCTCGTGGACGGGGCTTTGTGTGCGTGTGAGTCCACATCATCACCGGGCGATGTGATTAGGGGGGTTTAGAAATCAAAACAAAGGAGTCGCCACCTTATTTTTAAGGAATAAGGAAACCATAAAAACATTTTATTTTCAATAAAACAAACTCCATTAATGGAAAAGCAGTCTACAAACCAGAGTTGGATCCAGGGGCTAGGTTACGACGTGGGAAGGTTCCAAGCTTTCACTTGTAGGCACCCACCTCGCCCTAATTAAAGGACTTCTAATTTATTTGGGCTATTTAAATTCTTAATGCAAACAATCCTAAATAATCTAATCAACCAAAAAATAGTGATATAAATGCATTATCTATATTAGTTATATTAATAATAATAATAATAAAAGTACAAACAAACCCTAAAAACCTAGGACACCCTACGGGCATCCTAGGGCGGACTTGAGCCCTATTAGCGCCTACGTAACTTACTAGTATCACCTAGCACGTATCAAAGTCCACGTAGTTCGACTACCCTAGGACTCTCCTATTGTAATCGATCACATCATTAAAGGTATTTCAACCTAATTCAAGACTCTAGCTTCGAGAGTTTTTGTTTGTTCAAAATCATTTATTCAAAATCATTTATTTGAAATCATCTCAAATTAAAAGATATTCATAAAATCCAAATGTTCCAAAATAATTCTTATCTTTAGAATCAAATTCCAATTGAAAATTTTTTTCAAAGATATTTCAAGAAAACAAATCATATTGAGAGGAATTTCATTCCAAAGTAAAAATCTTTTAAAAAACATTTCAAATCTTTTGAAAATCAATTAATAATCAAATATCTCATAAAATCATATTTATTTCATAAATATTGCATAAAAAATATTTTAGGAAATCTCTCGAAGATCGACTCTTAAATCAAATAAAATATACAATTCTGATGGCAATCTTTACAACAAAGGAAATTCCTAGGGAAGGTCAAGTGACCTTCCTAGCCTAGGGTCTCTAACTAGCCCTAAAGTTAATCTAGAAACCCTAAAATCCTAATGCAATGCATGCTGAAATTTAAACAAATAAACAAGTAATCAATTCTAAAGATGCATGAAAATGCTCCTAAATGCACACTAATTAATCTATGTGAACCTAAGCATATTTCTAAGTTGGATTTGGCCTTAAAATAATTTTTAGAAGTGATTTAAAGGCATAAACAAATCCGGACAGATTTGAACATTAACCTTTAACCACTCTAAAAATCATGAAAATGAAGAATAAAAAATGTGAAAATGCCCTAGCATGCTTTCTACATGAATATACAAAATAAACTACAAAAATCATGCAAAACATGGCTTAAAAATGATAATTAAACCATTTTAAAGAATATATCCAAATCTGGACAGATTTGAATATATACTTTTAATGGCCTAAAAATCATTCTTAATCCTTGGTTAATAATGAATAAACACCCTAGCATACAATCTATCATGCTTGATTAAATTACCATGCAAAACATATCAAAAACTACATAAAAATATGCTTAATCGATTAATTTAAACACAAGGGAAGGATCTCACCTTTGCACGCTCCCTCGTACACATTTTATATATTCAAATCCATAAATCCAAATCAAGTGTTTAATTAATCATAAGAACATACAAAAGAAAAGGACTCAAGACTTGATACATATAAAAGGATAATATATCAATACACTCATATAACCATTAATATCATATGGACAAGATTTCAACAATTATATGACATATCGATAATTATTCTAGATATGTTAACATACATATATGACTTATTCTAAACATGCTTACTTATATAAAATCACAAAAAAAAGAAGACTAACCCTAAACATGCATACTAACATAAAATCATAACAATGCTAACCCTAATCATGCTTGCTAACATATAATCATAATGAAACTAATCCTAATCATGCATACTCACATAAAATCATAACAATGCTAACCCTAATCATGCTTGCTAACATATAATCATAATGAAACTAATCCTAATCATGCATACTCACATAAAATCATAAAAAAGGCTAACCCGAATTATGCTTGCTAACATACAATCATAATGAAATTAATCCTAAACATCCATTCAAATACAAAATCTCAATAAGATTAACTAACCCTAGACATATATACTAACATAAAATCATAATATAAACTAATGAACCTTAAACATGCATACTAACATGAAATAATAACAAAGCTAAACCTAATCATGCATGCTCACACAAAATCAAAACAAGGCTAACCCTATCATGCATACTAACATAAATAAAAGAAAGAAATGAACCTATTCAAACATGCATAGGACAAACTCCTACAAAGTAAAACGAAAACCCATCAAGAAAACAAGAGCCTGGTTGAGTGTTTACCCTTCGATTCCCTTCTAGGCTAACCTCCTCCAAGCTCTTAGCCTTTTCTTCTTACTCCTTCAATGGTGTAAGAATGCAGAGCCTCCAAAAAGCTGTAGCCTCCTCTCTCAAAAACCCTAAAATCCTTCCTCCTTTTTTTTCTTGAACCTCTATAGTGCAGTATATATAGAGCTAGGGTTTAAAGCATTGAATGGCTAGGATTAATCTCTTTAAAAAACGATCCTAAGGCTTAGAATGAGTCTCTCTAGGGTTTGAAGGCTGAAACCCTTCGCATTTAAGCCAAAAAATCAAATCAAATCGGCCAAAATAAGTCAAAATCTCAAAAATGGCAAAATTGGCTCGAGTAAGCTGGTGGCCGTCCTAGGCATGGACGGTTGGCCGTCCTAGCTGGACGGTTGGCCGTCCTAGCTAGGACGGTCACCATGCTGATTTTCCAAAAAAAGTTCCCTAATTCTAGGGTTTTCGAATTTTGGCCATATTTTGGTCAAATTTGATCCAAATCCGATGGTTCAGGGCTCAAAACGACCGTGCTTTGATCCTCTACATTTTTAGAATGTTTTTGGGTTAAAATCAATTGACCATGGTCAAGGGTTTTAGCAAAAAGCTAGCCAATTGACCCGGTTGTGCCAAAATTGGTCATATGACCATTCTCTGTTTTGTAAAATTGATCAATTAGGCTTGCACCACTTCTAAAAACATGGTTTCAACATGAAATTGGCACTTAACAACATGTTTTGAAAATCTTTTGTTTTGGTGAAAACGACCAATTCACAGTCAATTTGATCGAAACCCTAATTCGGCTCATTCTTACCCGCGGGATCGATTTTGGGAGAATCCATCCCAACCATTCAAAGACTCAATTGGCATACCAAATTCACTCCCTACATCCACATAAACCTCATGAAACAATCCGTTTCGAATTCGGAGGTCATTCGGAAATTATACGAGAAAAAGGACGAAAATGCCCTTCAAGTCGCAAAAACCCTAATTACCTATCGAGCTCTCATCAGAATGCCATGAAAATTTACAGGGATGTTCTAAAACACCTCAAAAGTCAAATGCAATACAAATGGGTTGATTCCAATCCAAATGTACACATGAAATAATGAATTGTCCTTTTCCTCATAAAAGGGCAATTTGGTCAATTTGGTCTTTACGAGACCAATTCCTCACCCAATGATCAGCTATTCTAGTTGATCATTTGCATGGATATATGGTAGAAATAAATGGTAAAAATGGGGTGTCCACAGAAGCCCCTCGTTGGTGTTTCATGGCTTCGCCATGTAATACCAACGAAACAAGATGGCATCCCATTTTTGCCGCAACAAAAGAGGGATGAGTCAACCAACATCTCACGAACATTGAGATTTATTTCCTGAGCAAATCCAGAATGGAAATAACTCTTGGAAGTCACACTTCCAATTACTTCAAAATCAATCACATCAACAAACCGCAAAACAAACATTTATGTGATATCTCACTCACATAAGCATACACAAATCATTATTTTATGTGATACTTCTCTCACATAAACACATACAAGCTATCATTTTATGTGATACTTCTCTCACATAAAATAGTTCAGACTCATTATTTCTATGGTACATCTCCCATAAGAAATATTATTTATATAGTACTTCTCCTATATAAACATTTTCAACCCATTATTCTACGCCTCACATAAAACAATTCAAACTCATTGTTCATATGGTACATCTCCCATATGAACATATTATCATTCATATGGTACATCTCCCATATAAAGCATTATTTTATGTCTCATATAAAATAATTACACCTCATCATTTTATGTTTCACATAAAATAATTACAAACAATTTAAAGTGTTATTTCATGCTTCACATAAAATAACTCAAATTCATAGTTTACATGGTACATCTCCCATGTGAACATATCATCAATTATATGGTACATCTCCCATATAAGCCATTAAAATAATCACACTTCATCATTTTATGTTTCACATAAAATAATTACAAGCAATTCAAAGTGTTATTTCATGCTTCACATAAAATAACTCAAATTCATAGT
>JAESVK010064448.1:0-12707 GCA_017140935.1 Hamamelis virginiana
TTCTTATTTGGGCAAATGAAGCATTAAATGTGGCCCACTCTTCTCCTCTCCTCCAATGAGGTTCGAGCTTATTTCAAACGGCTATTTCAGACCTAAATAGATATATAAAGAGGTTTGCTTCTCATTTATTACTATCAATCCAACTCTAGTTAATATCATTCATTATAAACATTCATCTTTCAAAGCTTTCTCTTATAAATACTTGAGCTATACTTGTTAATCATTTGAGAGACTATTAGTTGAGCTTTATACTTATGTAAATCAGCTTGTTGAAGCATTTATTGTACACAACCAACTCTTGTGAGATTGTATTGAGTGTTCTTTGTGAGCACTTGAGGTTGCGTTTGGTACGTGGGCTAGGAATCTCAAGCCTAGGAATGTCTAGTAGGGGCGTTTGGGTTTGTAAACTTTGTACCCCAAACCATTGTTTGGAATGTTGAGAATCGATCTCAAGCCTGGGAATGCCTGACCTTTGTTTGTTTAGACCATCAAGTTTCACAATATATATATATATATATATATATATATATATATATATATACACACACATATATACACGAATCTCAGAAAACACATAACGACAATTGGCGAGTGGCGACGGCGACGCAACAGCGGCTCCACGGCAGAACGGCGACTGGATCTTCTCTTCTTCTTCAACGGCAACTGGATCTGCACAGTGGGTCTTCTCTTCTGTTCTTCTTCTTTTTCTTTTCTTCTTCTTCTTCAAATGGCGTTGGGGTTCTGCCGAAGGGATTTGGGTTTGTAAACTGGTCGAAGAGATGTGGGACTTGGGTGGGATTTTTTGTTGTTGAAGAAGAACAAGGAAGGGCACGCTCGTCAATACAAAATCTTGTAAAAACCTAACCCGGGGTGAAGATCTTCAAACCCACCAACTGAAGAGGTCACGGATTCCTCCCCATGGCCGGCTTCCTCAAACCACCGGCTTCAAATTCAGACCCCAAACCCAACCGTGCCAAACAATGGTTTGGGGTGTCAAACCCCAAACCCACCGTCAAGACCGCCAACCAAACATAACCTGAGTGTATTCTTTGTGAGCACCATTGAGAGTTCTTTGTGAGCTCTTAAGTAAGTTTTTTGTGAGCTTAGGTGGGAGTCTTCCACCTGGGATAAAGAAGACTGTGTAAAGGTTTCTCCACTTTGAATGAGTAATCCTTAGTGGATTGTGGGAATCCTTGGGCTGAGTGCTTAAGGTGAGGAGTAAGCGGAGTCCAAACCTCGTTAAATCACTGTGTTTGATTTCTCTCTCCCTCTCTCATTTCAATTAATTGTTCATATATATATATTTGCTTGTGTTGAAATTAATTGAACCTAATTTTTATTTGGTAATATTTGCTAAAGTTTGCCATAAACCCTATTCACCCCCTCTAGGGTTGGGACAACAGTTGTTATAGGAACTTTTTTGGGATGCTTATTTTTAAGTTTTATGATTTTAATTTATAATTTCATTTTGGGATGATTTTAATTTATTTAGTATGATTTTTATTTTGGGATGTTTACTTAAATTGCATTGATAAACAAGTAATTTATAGGATTTTTGATGTTTAAATATAAGTAAAAAAGTAAGCAGGTTCATTTCAGGTTAATTGGGTTATAATTGTGTTGGGTTGGTCATGCACTCGTGTTGACCTAAACACGACCCAATTATTAAATGGGTTAATTGAGTTAGGTTAGTGTCAACCCAATTATAAATAGGTCGTGTTCGTGTTTGAATTTATGACCCAATTAATAAACAGGTTGTGTTCATGTTGACCCATATGCTCGAATACATGCCTCTTGACATAACACGAACCCGACCTGTTTACACGAATTGCCACCCCTAGATAATACGCTTACATGGAATACTTAAGGTAACAATTTATATAACAACAGTTTCTTTAACAAGTTGGTTATAAAGTAGTTCAGAAAATGTGTATGATCTTTCGGTTTCACATTTGCAATCATACCATCATCATTTCACTTTCATTTCTAGGGTCGCGAGCGTATTACAAGGTCGCTAGATTTCTGGCTAAATATGCCAGTTGCCTAATGTGTCCAACTGTCAAGCCAATAGGTAAGATTCGGGGAGTAGAACACTACCAGGACCATGAGCCCTTAAAACCTCATCTATGATACAAGCCGAGCCAATTACAAATATCCAGGACCATATCATAACAAGATTTGCACAACAGACATAATATAAAACATGTGAGGCTTATGCATAGAAATAACATTCACATAGCAAGATAAAACATCATTTAACACGCCATCACTATTTTTTGTTAAAGCATGCCACACCTTTAATTCAAAACAATTATTGTTGTCCCAAGTTATATAACCCTAGATGGGTATGAATAGGGTTTTGGCAAACTTTAAACAAATATTACCAAATAAAAATTAAGGTCCAATTAATTTCAGCAAAAGCATAAACAAGTAAATAACTCAATTGAAAATGAGAGAGATAGAGAAATCAAACACAGCGATTTAACGTGGTTCGTACTCCGCCTACATCCATGCCTTAAGCACTCAGCTCAAAGATCCCTCAATCCACTAAGGATCACTCCTTCAATGTGGAGAAACCTTTACACAACCTTTTTTCACGGGTGGAAGACTCTCACCAATGTTCACCAAGAACATTCAACAAATGCTCACAAAGAACACTCAATGCTCACCAAGAGCCAATGCTCATAAAGAACATTCAACCAATCTCACTTCCGGGTGGAGATTAAACCAAGAGAACTCAGCTCTTCTCACAAAAATTACAACAATATTTGTGTACAATAAAGAAGAACTCCTCAAAAAGTAGATGAAGTACAAATGAAAGCTCTCACTAATATCTCTCAAAGATTAAAGCTAATTTGGCTCAAGAGAGAATGATGAATCTTTGACTAATTCACATAAGATTGTTGTAAACTAAGTTGGTATATGTTTGTGGGTTTTCATTAGTTGGGTTAAGACTCGTACAATGAGTATAAATAGATCCCTCAAAGAATATGGAGGCACAAAAATAGAGCCATTCAAGCTTTTCAAAACTAGCCGTTATTAAGCAGCATGTTAGAGGTATACCCTAAAAGCAATCCTAAAGGGTATATCAATTTCATATTATATTTATTTGAAGGTACAACTTATCTTATGTATTTATATATATATATATATATATATATATATGTATGTATCTCAAGTTGTTGAGATATGGAGACTCATATTTCTCGTACACATTTATTCTAAACAAGTTCCTACACATAGGTTTATTAAAGTGGATATTTAATAAACCGTTAAGAGTAGCACAGATTTAAACTAGCTCCAATGGGAGGATAGGTAGTCTTACCTATCGGTGTAGTGACACTATAGTTAATATGTGGTTGCATATTAAAGAATATGTACACTGAACATGATCTGCAAGAATATTCTTATGGAGATTAGTCAAAAGAATATTCTTATGTTACGGCCATTGATTTGGTAATCCTTAGACCTGAGGCACCATAGTTATCTTATGCATAGGTCACTTGAGTTTGATAGTATCTCATACATCCTTAACCACAAGGGTGTAATCGGTACTCATTGGCTCTAGTAGGGTTATGTATGAAGGTAAATGAGTGAGCAAGAAGGAATCATCACTTTCATCTTTAATGAGAGAGAATGTCAAGGTTCATTCAGAAAGATAATTCTCAGTGTGAAATCCATGGCCATGGTGATAAGTAAACTGTGAAAAGTTTTTCATGAGTTTATCTTATTAAGAATTATATTTTGTAGAACATATAACAAGTTGTTAAGATATGGTTTGACTTAATAACAATGCCTGAATATCTTAACAGTGACATTAGGGAATGAGGGATTAAGTAACATGAAGGGTTCATATGGTTCTGCTATTCACCCATACCTAGGGTACGTCATGATATGTTGCTAGATGTCACTCATGACCAGTGTAGGCCTATTGATAAAGTGTTATCAATAAGGGCATAATTGGAATTGTTCCAATTGAACCTAAAAATAGAAACTTTCTATTTTGGGAGACATAGAGATGTCCCTGTCCACTGCTAGGTTGGGATGAACCCAAAGGGTCACACACATAAGGACATAAGTGAGTTTCACATTTTAAAGAGAGAGAAATATTCCAATTAATTATAACCATTGACCCTATTTATTAATAGTTAATAAAAGAGGGATCAATTTATAATTAAAGGAAATATTATGTATAAATACATAATGATGGGTCAAAGCTAGCACTAAGTCATTCATCATTAAAGAAAAGGAGGCAAAACCCTGGAGAGAGAAGTAAGGGCCGGCCCTAGTGTGCTATCCCCTCTCCCTAGCCGTTTTCTCCTTCTCCCATCTCTAAGCTCGGCTCTCCTCAAGGGTTGTGGAGGTTCAAGGAAGTGTGGAGTCTTATGTTCGTGTGGATACCTTGGAGGCTTCATATACTTTGAAGCTTGAGGATGCGATCGAGGTTTCATCAAAGGAATCAAGTAAGCTTGTTTTAAATTTGTTTAATTCATGTTCTTGATTTATATTCATAATCCAATGTTTGAGTTCGATTCTTTGTTTGATTATGAGTAAGGATTCATCTTCTATAAAAATTTTATTGTATTCCTTCCGCTGCGAATCCTAGTTGCTCATAATCTTTCAGTGGTATCACAACCAACTCAAGCATGATTATGAATATTTGATGGCTTGATTATGGATATAATTAATTAAAATTGATTTAATATGGGTTTTTGAACCCTATAGAATTCGGCCTTGGTGTTCATAGTGATGAACCTTGTTTTGTTTTGGTTTAATGGCATTCAAGGTTTAATAAAACCCTAGAGGAAGGTGGCGGCTACATGTGGGGATGGTCCCCATGATGTGTGGCAGCTAGGTTTTGTGAGAAACCCTACATGGGATTCGGATCTCATGGGGGCAGCCCCTATGCTTCACGGCAATGGGGTTCTCCCTCTTGTTTTGGATTGCTTTTAGGGTTTGATAAATACCCTAGCATCATGTGTCGCCCCTCTCTCTCCTCTCTTCATCATATTCGGCCACTAGAGTTTCCTAAACCCTAGTTGGTTCTTGCCTTGGCTATCACATGGTTTGGGTTTTAGAAACCCTATAATCAATGGCCATGATTGATTCTTGAGGTTTAGGAAACCCTAGAATAGATTGATAACTTTCTTGTTTTATAAATTTCTTATTTAAGGAAACTTGATTGCATCAAATTTTTGGGTTTTAGAAACCCTATGATGAAAGGACATGATTGATTCTTGGTGTTTTAGAAACCCTAGAATAATTAGATGATATTCTTGTTTTTAGAAACTTGGATGCATCAAGCTTAGGTTTTAGAAACCCTAGCTTTAATGGCAAAATAGGGTTTAGGAAACCCTAAGGCGACTTACGGCCATGAGGGTTCTTCCCTCTTTGGATTCGGCATTTAGGGTTTTAGAAACCCTAACTTGATTACATGGTTTCTTGATTAATTTTAAAAGTGTTTAAATTAAATCTTGATAATTGTATCTTGCTTAATTTAAAGTTGTTTAAATTTAATGTATTAATGAAGTTTTGTTAATGCGATTAACAATGATTATTAGGGTTCTTTGAAACCCTAATATTGTAAATGATGGTGGCTGATTTTTAGGTTTAAGAAACCCTAAAATCATATATGGAAAGTTTCTTGATTTATTTTAGTAACCCTAATTCAAATCTTGCAACATATTTGTTTCCTATTTTGAATTGTTCAAGTACTAGGAAAGTTTCTTAATGAAATTTGATTCTTACCTATTTTGAATGATGAGGATTTAGGAAATTATGCAACCCTAATTAGGGTTTATGGAAACCCTAACATGATTGGATTAGGTAAGGTTTGAGAAACCCTAACCCTAACCCTAACTAGCTCATTCTCTCTCTCTCACTATAGTGGACGGCCACTAGGGTTTTGGAAACCCTAATGGGCTTTATTATATGTTTGGTTTCAAGCCTTATGTTATTCACATGATTTATAAATTGTTCTTGATGATTTAAAAATCGTTCTTGATATTTTTGAAAATTAAAAGTGAATAACAAGAAGGTTACAAGAAACTAATTTTGAAAAACTCCCTTTTGGTGTTTCTTGAGAGTTTGAGCAATACATGTGATGTATTAACATTTTAATTTGTTTAAAATGATTTAGGGCTGTTGCTTAATGATATATCAACGTGTTAAATCGTTTTGACATGATTTTATATTATTTGGATTAATTTTAAAATCGTTTTAAAATTAAACAAAGTTGCTGTAATTTCTGGGCAGCAACTATGTATGTTTTGTAAAATCTATGAAAAATGGTTTTATTGATTTTCAAAGCATGCCACCTATCGACTTCATTAATATAAGGTCTTAAAAAAGTCTAGGAACAGTTCCCATGATTTGTTATGACCTAGATTAGCCGTATTAAGGTTTTTGTGATTAAGAGTCAAATCTGGAAATTCTGACTCTCTATCGCAAAAGGCCTTAAATTGATACCAAACGTTGGAATCAAGTGATGAGACCCCTGCCATTGGAAAGAGGACTGAAAAACCTAGTAAATTGAAGTATTCCCATGACTTAAATTCGTTCTAGGTTTGGTCCCATAAAGCAATTAGTGAAGAAATTCTAGAATCTGCCCGGATTTGGAGTTTAGGTCACAAAATGCTTTAAAGTAATATCAAACGTTGGAATCACGAAACAAGACCTATGCCATTTGAAAGAGGACTGAAAATCCTTGTGAAATAGAGTATTCTCACATTTTAAAAGTTAGTTTTAATATAGGAAAGATTAGTCCCAAAACAGTAGCTGAATTCTGAAATTTTTGTTGAAAAACAGAAATCATTTCTTTCTTTGAATTTTTATTTTGAGTTATTATTTATTCCACCATTGTAGGTTAATAGTGATTAATCTACTAGGCATATTAAAGTGTTAAATGCATGGTAGGAATTGTGAGAATAATTTCTCAAATTAAATTCTATATAATTAAAACCCTAGTTGTGATAATTAGGGGTTTTACTTGTTTTAGGAAAAAAACTGGTATAGTCATATGAGATATGATGGAATCCTTTTTAATAAGATTAAAAGGACTTTATTATTATTATAAGATAATGATGATTACTTTGTTATTATTATAAGATAATAATAACATGACTTTAATTAATTATATGCCATTGCCATCATTGCCTTTTACTGTATGTTGCTTTCTTTTTATGCAATGCGATTGTATAATTGTGAATGGATGATTATGTACTTAAAGACCAATTAAATGAGATGTGATTGGCCGCATTAGATGTGAATGGTTTATTTTTGGGTTGTATTTAAAAGTTGTTTAAATAAGGTGATGTAATTATTTGAGGCTTGCATGCCTCTTTCCCTCTCTATCCCTATATATCCCCTTATTCCCTTAATCCCCTTCTTCTTTTATAAATTGTAAATTCAAGAAAGCAAGTGGTGGACCCGAGATGCATGGTGGAATCTTGTTCGAGAGGAAAAGCAAGGACTTGAGAAGGACTTGGCAAGGACATCAAGATCTTGAAGAAGATTTGTTTGTCGCTATGTAATAGTTACATAGGTTTTTATTACGATCACCAACCCACACTTTAGATCTAGGGTTCATCTTTTTGGCTCAAAGTTTGAACCCACCTTGAAAGTCCATAATCATACCAAAGGCCCATTTATATATGTGATGTATGCTTGTTAGGGCCTAGACCTAATTTATTATATGTTCGAGATGAATCCACCATAACCTCTAGGAGGACAGTGGGAGGATAATTGAGGACTAATAATAAATATTGGTCTTGACAAAATATGTATGTGATAGATATTTGTTTATATGCATGTGATGTATGTTGTTAAAATGAGACATTTCACAAAACCCCTTTATTACAAAATTAAATTGTAAGGAAGAGGCCTTGGGCTTTATCCTAGCCTCCTACCATTACAAGATAGGAGAATCTTTATGGTGGATGTGTTTGGCTGCAGATATGTGGGAACACATTCATTATGAAGGTTCAAACCAGCTTGTTACATATTGGATATCATGAGGTGCGATAATGGGGCTTACCAAGAAACTATTATGTGAGGGATGCCACATTCAATTGACCAAACTCATGTGAATGGTAGGTGTGATTTAACTAAAGTACACTAACCAAGAAACTATTATGTGAGGTTACTGTATTTTAGAGGCTAAAGGATGATTGGAACTTGCTTAGGTGAAGCATTAGGATAAAGAGTTATCCACTCATTAAGGGTTAGTATCCAAGAAACTAACATGTGAGGGTACTAATTCTTAATGGGACCCCAATCCCTACTATGGAGATTCAATCTTTTGAAATTCTCAAGTCTCATCCTAGGGTGTATGGGATTTGAACAAAATAGTGGGAGGTAACATAGAAATTAAAGACCAAAAATTTTTTTATGTTTCTTTAATATGAAATTTGTTATTATTTTCTGTTGTAGATAGCTCATCTAAACCTACTCTCTAGAATATTTAAATGACAGTCGTTTAACTGGTCCAAAACTTCCAAGACTAGTTTAAGAAACCTAGTCTTAGCCGCTGATAAAATAGACTAAGTGGTCAATGCCCCATGCCCCAATGTTTTTTCATAAGGGGGCATATAAGGAGAAGAAAGACACTTATAGTAAGTGACTTGACAATGATGTATGGTACATCTGAGGGAACCTTATAGTTCACAGAATAGAATTGTAAAGTACAATCCTATTAGTGAAGTCTTCTCCTATAAGATGATGAATGGGACATCTGTTAATGAGCTCTGTCTCAAGATGATCCAGAACATTCACTCGGTGCATGATCTTAAGTGTTAGGATCACTGCAAAAAGAAGCATTGACATCTTGCTTCATTCCCTTCCTGCAAGTCACAAGTAATTCATCTAAATCTTTCCCTCACTGATTTGATGAATATGCTAGTGATTGTTGGGAGACCTTGAAGAAGGAACCTAAAGGAAATGTTTTGGCTATCAATGAAGCTTCTACTTCTAAGACCAAACCTAAGGGCAAGGGAAAGAAGAAGTCTCATGATAAGCTAAAAAGAGGCATTAAGAAAGAGAAGTTTAAAGAAAAGAGTTTCAAGTGCGGTAAGTTATGTCATTGGAAGAAAAACTGCAAGGAGTACCTAGTTTGAAGAATGGTTCTTCTAATGGCACGTCCTATGCTTTATTCATTTACTAATTAAGAATTAGTATTATTCTGCTTATGGTATCCGATACCTAGTTGTGTTTTATAGTACAATACGATTGTATATAGAAACAAATGGAAGCGGAAGATCAAGTAGATGTCAAGCTTTCTTTGTTTGGAAATGAATCAACAGTTGATACATTTAACATTGAAACTTGATACTTGATTAGTTTATTTAGAGTTCATAGAAATTTGATTAATATTGCCGAGTGTTTTAATACTTCTTAATTGAAGTTTTATTTAAAACAGTTAATTCATAATATTAGATATTTTGGATTAATTCTGGCAATTGATTTAAAGTTCTATACTTTTTATGAATGTTTTGAATAAATGCATGAAATGATATATAAGGATTCAACTTCAAGGATCACATTAATAAATGAATTTTGATTCATTAATTAATATGAATCAATCACTTTATTTTATAAGGAGATTAAAAAGGATAATACATAAGATGTATAAACCTTAAATTTTAGTTTGTATACTTCATAGCTATTTGAATGTTTGAAAGCGTTCAAATGATTCAAAAAACTATGAATATTTGAAGAGTTCAAATGATTCATATGAAGTAAAACTAAAAGAAAAATATTGAGAATATTTGGTTGAATCTTATATCACTAATTGACCTTAAATATGTTAAACGATAAAGTTTGGAAATTATTTGGAAATATGAGATATTTCAAATAAACTTCAAAAGTTTGTTTTCTCGAATAAAGAGTTATTAGAAAACAGTGTTTCCACAATAGTTGAGAACTATACCTTTATGAAACATCAAAAGGAATTTTAAGTTATTAAAAAGTTTAATACATGAGATACCTTGTTTTCAAAAAGGAAAGTGGGAGCATGCGAGTCATCGATATTATTCTTGATTTTCTTTATAAAGTACATACTTTAAATACTAACATAGTATTGTGAATTCTATAATCGTTATAGGAATTCAAATCTCTCAAAAATTCGATTTTGTGAGGGATTTCACATGAGCAAAATATTTGGGAAATATGGAGACTCATATTATTAAAACTTATGTACTTAAGTCAATATCATTTATGCTGCAAATGGTTGTTAGCAGATATTGATTGTTGATTCAGAATAGGGATTCTGAATAGATACAAGTATATTCTTAAAAGAGTTTAAGAATGAAATACTTGCATGTATAAAGAAATTTTATAAAGGGATGCTATTTACAAATTGTCTAAAAGGATATCTAAAGTATGGCGTTTTCTTTCGAGAACACAGGTCTCATTTACTAGGACATCAGAGTTGGCAGAGGATGTTAGTTTAATTACTATTATTGAAAATAATAATATGCAAAAGGAGTTTTGCATAAATATGCTTTGCCTTAACACCTGTGTGTGTTAGAAGCCTTGTCTTACGAAGACTAGTATACGATACTATGGTGATTGGCTTTAGTGCAAGTGGGAGATTGTTAGAGGTATGCCCTAAAACCAATCCTAAAGGGCATATCAATTTCATATTATATTTATTTGAAGGTACAACTTCTCTTATGTATTTATATATATATATATATATATATATATATATGATAAGGTCCATGAATAAATGATAGGAGAAATATGTATCTCAAGTTGTTGAGATATGGAGACTCATATTTCTCATACACATTTATTCTAAACAAGTTCCTACTCATAGGTTTATTAAAGTGGATATTTAATAAACCGTTAAGAGTAGCACAGATTTAAACTAGCTCTAATGGGAGGATAGGTAGTCTTACCTATCGGTGTAGTGACACTATAGTTAATTTGTGGGTGCATATTAGAGAATATGTACACTGAACATGATCTGCAAGAATATTCTTATGGAGATTAGTCAAAAGAATATTCTTATGTTACGACCATTGATTTGGCAATCCTTAGACCTGAGGCACCATAGTTATCTTATGCATAGGTCACTTGAGTTTGATAGTATCTCGTACATCCTTAACCACAAGGGTGTAATCGGTACTCATTGGCTCTAGTAGGGTTATGTATGAAGGTAAATTAGTGCGCAAGAAGGAATCATCACTTTCATCTTTAATGAGAGAGAATGTTAAGGTTCGTTCACAAAGATAATTCTCAGTGTGAAATCCATGGCCATGGTGATAGGTAAACTGTGAAAAGTGTTTCATGAGTTTATCTTATTGAGAATTATATTTTGTAGAACATATAACAAGTTGTTAAGATATGGTTTGACTTAATAACCATGCCTGAATATCTTAACAGTGACATTAGGGGATGAGGGATTAAGTAACATGAAGGGTTTATATGGTTCTGCTATTCACCCATACTTAAGGTACGTTATGATATGTTGCTAGATGTCACTCATGACAAATGTAGGCCTATTGATAAAGTGTTATCAATAAGGGCATAATTGAAAGGTTCCAATTGAACCTAAAAATAGAAACTTTCTATATTGGGAGACATAGGGATGTTCATGTCCACTGCTAGGTTGGGATGAACCCAAAGGGTCACACACATAAGGACATAAGTGAGTTTCACATTTTAAAGAGAGAGAAATATTCCAATTAATTATAACCATTGACCCTATTTATTAATAGTTAATAAAAGAGGGATCAATTTATAATTAAAGGAAATATTATGTATAAATACATAATGATGGGTCAAAGCTAGCACTAAGTCATTCATCATTAAAGAAAAGGAGGCAAAACCCTAGAGAGAGAAGTAAGGGTCGGCCCTAGTGTGTTATCCCCTCTCCCTAGCCGTTTTCTCCTTCTCCCATCTCTAAGCTTGGCTCTCCTCAAGGGTTGTGGAGGTTCAAGGAAGTGTGGAGTCTTATGTTCGTGTGGATACCTTGGAAGCTTCATATACTTTGAAGCTTGAGGATGCGATCGAGGTTTCATCAAAGGAATCAAGTAAGCTTGCTTTAAATTTGTTTAATTCATGTTCTTGATTTATATTCATAATCCAATGTTTGAGTTCGATTCTTTGTTTGATTATGAGTAAGGATTCATCTTCTATAAAATTTTTATTGTATTCCTTCCGCTGCGAATCCTAGTTGCTCATAATCTTTCACAGCAGACAAGTTTTAGTCAACTAGACAAAAAGGCTTAGTCGACTAGTATACTGGAAAGCTTTGCAATTTGAAATTTGGGCACAGTTAGTTGACTAGGACTAAAGGGTTAGTCGACTAGGCCATTTAAAATACTTGATTTAAGCTTTCCGGAATCGATTAGTCGACTAGGCAACTAGGTTTAGTCGACTATCAAACTGCTTCTCAAAAACAAAGCTACTAACTTGCGATTAGTCGACTGGTACAAAGGACTTGGTCGAGTAGAAGGCAAGTTAGTCGACTAGTACGTATGGTTAGTCGACTAGAAAATGAATTCTCATAAATTGGCAGCTGACATCATACTTAGTCGACTAGAATAACTAGTTTAGTCGACTAACTATGTTTAAAGCCAATATTTGAGATTTCTTAAGTCTAAATCAACTTTCAACATATGGACTAGTTAACTAAGTGTTCAAAGACATTTTTGGCTTAGTTCAAAATGTTTTCCAAAAGATATATATATATATATATATAT
>JAESVK010064448.1:12717-33793 GCA_017140935.1 Hamamelis virginiana
ATATAGCCCACTATGAGTTTGAATCAATTTTTGACTAAAATGATATTTTACAAAGTAAAAACCTATGGTCTTTAAGTCATAGTCAATTAAGCCAAGAGAGTTCAACCCATAGAGAGATTTATAATATAAATCCTAAGCACTCTCACACAATCATAAAAGCAATATCTTCATAAAGGATCTTTAACACTTGTGCTTGGCTTGTGCTTGGCTTGTGCTTGGCTTAATCTTTGACTTCAATAAAGTTGTAGCTCTTTGCTCCATGCTCAAAGGTGAATGTTCAATAAGTTCACTTGAGCTTAGCTTTAATAATGGTTGAGTCTTCTTCAATTGATAGCTTGAATCCTTTTCTTATAGGCATATATATACTATAATGGATATATAAGAACTATAGGATAATGTCAATGAATTAACAAGATTAGCCAAATAATCACTCAATAATGTTTAGCAATTAACAAGAGTGAATAACAAAGTATTCATATGCATAATTGAATATACATAATACAATGTCTAATAATTATAATCTATGTGTCATAGTTTTTTTTTTGGATAAGCAATCTATGTATCATAGTTATTTCACAAATTAGCAAATGATAAAAAGGTGTTCAAATGTTTCAAAGGAAGTCTAATGTTGTTTGTAAAAATGAAACCAAAATGGATTACCCAAGAATCACTCATAAATTATAGAATGTTATCATTGAGTTATAAAACATCAATGAAAATTTGGATAATTTATCATAATGTTTTGACATATAGCATCATTCTTAACATAATAGATAAATTTTCAGAATAGATAAATTACAGATAAACTTACAAATAATTTTTTTGTTCTTTATCTATTCATTGATTTCATTTTAGAGAATGTGAATTTTGGTTTGAACTGAATTGTGGCACATTTTTGAGAACTTATAGCATCATTCTAATCAAACAGATAAAAACATAATTTATATGTTTCTGAAGTTTATCTGTTGTGATAATAATTTATATGTTGATTTCATTCTATTATCTTCTTATTATTTTCAAGGTGAACATGTTGCTAGAAAATCCGTTGGTGCCGCTTTCAGAGGAAGTTGCCGGAAAAAGTTTCGTCAAAGAAAGTCATGGAAAAAGTTATTTGAGTTGGAAAAGGTTGCTAGAAAATTTGGCTAAAAATGTATTTATGGAGACTTACCAAAAAAAAAAAAAAGGAAATGTATTTATGGAAAGTATTTTTGTGCAAAAAATATATGAAGGACTTTATGGTTTAAAGAGTTTTGGCTTGGATTTAGTGGGTTAAAACACTATTCTCAAGGATTTATGACTAAATCACCCTATATATATATATATATATATATATCAAAACTATATATTATAATTAATACCCGAATAAGAAACAATCACAAGTATTCTTCTCAAAACCTTGTAAAAAATGTCCATAAAATGATATGTATTTGTCCCATTCGCCCTAAAATCAAAAATTTGAAATCTCGTAAGTTGGATGGTCTCTTGCAAATAAATCAATTTGACATGAAAATAGAAAGAAAATGAGTTATGTAAAGAGAATACTTACTTATAGAAAGAAAATATTACATATTTAAGATGCACAATGAATAATTTGAAAGATGGGAAGAAGGTGAGGGCATGAGGTTTGTTTCAACAATCATCATTATTAACCTTTTTGGGCATTTATCTTCTTCTTCTTTTTTTGGTTAGTTAGTTTTGTAAAGTTACAAGATTTCCATGCACCCAACTTATTTTTATTTTCAAATAAAATTTCATTTTTTGTTATTAGGACTTGAGAATACAGAAAAGTACAACTCAACTAAACCCTAAATCTAATGGTTGGCTTAGAAGTGCTGCGCTTTTCATTTCAATATAACAAAAGCAACACAAAACAAGATAGGGTGGAGAGAGAGAGGCCTAGGTTTTATCACTTGGGCTGATTGGCAATTGGGCTGGAGTAGGTCTGGTCAATTTGATTGATTGATCCTAAGGCTGGACTGGGCTAGGAGTCTTTTAGAAATGGATTAAGGAAGGGTGTGGTTATTGCAACCCCAAATCCATATTTCCATATCTCATACTTTGCAATGCCCAAAATAGCCATCAGCATTTTTACTATTAAGGACATAACAATTTTAAAAAGCCCAACTAAGTTCATGGAGAGTTTTTCTCTATACCCCAAAGCAAAAAAAACACAAACTTTGAATAGACTGATTCTCCCGCTTCTCATATTTTTCCTTCTCCTACCCATCTTCTCTCTAACCCCTTCTCTTTCCCATTTAATCAAATCTCATATTACTTAACATCACTGTGGTATTTGAATAAATATTCAGATACTTGGAAAGATATGATTGGAGTTGCAATAACAGCATCCTTAAGAGAACTATTTTTTTTTTTTTTTTTTGGACTAGGCTGCCTGGGGTAC
The DNA here is from genome assembly GCA_017140935.1 of Hamamelis virginiana. NCBI lineage: Eukaryota > Viridiplantae > Streptophyta > Magnoliopsida > Saxifragales > Hamamelidaceae > Hamamelis > Hamamelis virginiana. Next base: position 15,119 of record JAESVK010064448.1, read on the forward strand.
AGTTTAGTTAGGCCCATTTATGGCTCCACCCTCGCCCAATATTTCCACTAATAATTTATTCAATGAAACCTTATTGATGAATTCCCCGCACCGGTCGAGTTATACTATTGGGTTTTGATTCCAGCACATGCCCTCAGCCCTTGCGGCCTTGCCTCTCTTGACTTCCTTCAACCTGTCAGGTTAAGGAGGGACGTTTGGACACGCGTATAATAGAGTCCTTTTGTTGCGCTACTTTCTTGTTTGGACACAGAAAGGCGTCGGTTAACAAGGTGCGCACGATATATAAAAAGGTCCTCATCACATACCTGCGCAAATTAGGGTTCTCCCTTAAAAAAAATTTCGGTTCACACTTCTGTGTCTTCCATCGCCATGGATCCCTGAACGGTATCCCCTCCTCTCTCTCTCTCTCTCTCTCTCTCTCTATATATATATATATATATGTATAATCTCTCTCTGTATGTCTGTATAAAGGTTTCATATACATGTAATTTGGTATTTTCAACCATTCTATGAAGATTTACAGACTATTAAATGATACAATCTGTACATTTGTGTAATTTCTGTTAGTAATCTCAGCATCACCTGGAAAACCCATTTCTGTATTTTGGGTTTTGGTAATGGGCAATGTTTAATTCAGAGAATGCATTTGGAAATATAATTAAATTTAGCTAATTGTTCTAATTTTATTTTATTTTTGCACTAATTAATCTTTTAATGCAATCATATAATCAAGGTGAGAATGGGTAGATATATAATTGAGTCCAATTATGAGATGATTTGGAAAAGTATGATTCTGGTTTTTTCATTTTTATTCAGGTAGATGGTCACATTTTAATTGCTTGATGGCTTGATGCTCTGTTTGGGCTGCTGAGAAAATGTAGGAAAGTAACTAAAAATTTGGATCTTTAAAAATTTTATTATTTGGGGTTTAATAATTTAGCAATGCAAAATCTCTTCTCATGCAAACTTTACCTGACTAATTGGCTAATTTCTCGTTTCTTCTTTCTCGGCAACCAATCGGAAGGTAGAAGAATAAAAGTTTCATGGAATCTGTTCTTGTCTTTGCTATGGATGTTTTATCTTGTCACGAGTAGTTTTACTAGTGTATGAAAGAAAAGAAATATTACTGAAATACTAAAAATAAATTTTGAGACTGTAATTTTATATCATTGCATAGTTGTTGAAGTACCTGTAGGTTCGAAGGCCATAGTAGTCTCCTTTGGGAGTTGGGACCTGTAAGGTTCAAAGAAGGGTATGGATGAAGTGAAATGTATATTGGTAATTGATCTTCATTACTTGATTTGGCTCAAATTCCCTTCCGGGCTTAAAGCAGTTGAAAAAGGCGGTGGCTGTACTGTCTTAAAATGAGAACCAAAATGTGTTAACAATGTGATTAGACACATTGCTGACTCTATAACTACATCATCTGCCCCTTAAATGCGATTCAGTTTCGTACAAAAGCCTATAAAGAATTGGAGTTTATTGGCTAGTGGGTAATATCCAATAATTTTAAACAGGTTTTACATAGAATTATTTTTGGAAGTTGAATATAATGATGGGAAAAGGTCCTAATTTGGAGCATCATTCTACCTTAGTGTTTCAGAGATAATTTATTTGAGCCAATATGATTCTGATCATAAATAATATTCTCAATTGGTTTGTTTCATTTTAGTATAGATATGATAATAAACTTATGACCTATTTACTACAATACATTATTATTATTGTTGTTATTATCATTATTTTCCCACAATGTATATATTATCATTAAAAGCAAATCCATCGAAGTTGGCTTAAATCGTTTCCATGAAGTCCTTCCTTGTAGTGACTATCATAAAAGTTGTCTTAGGTGAAGAAATAATGAATATAATTAGTGCATATGCACCTTTGAGTAGTTTTAGATAAATGTGTTAAACCGTAATTTTGTAAAGATATAGATGGAGTAATAAGTAAAATAATGAGGAGCATATTTAGTTGTCGAAATCTTACAATACATGATACAGTGCATATGATATGATACATTTTATATTTAAAAGATATGTAACACTGACATGTATGGCATCTTGTTTGTATCTTATGATGCACATGATATATGATACATATGATATGTAAAAGACGTATATCGCTGGCATGTGCGGCTTCTTGATTGTATCTTATGGTTCACAACTCACCATCATTTTGGGTGAACAATACCACGTCGCCTTCAACGTGTAAGGATTTTAATTATTTCTCTTGGGTCTAAAGAACACTAGGACGGTTTATGCACCATGGCATGCAAAGGGCACTTTTCAGCATGAAAAGAAGTGAGGGAAAGAGTGTAATTGGATTAAGGTAGCGTTTGGCATAACTTTCTAGAATAAGAAGTCATTTGAGCAATTCTTGGGATGGACTTTTTAAGAAGTCATTTTGAAAGAGAAAATGTTTGGTATGTGCATATTTTAAAAGTCCTATTGTATCAAAAAGTGTGGAGTTATGCTTCCTACAAACGTGGGTTTTCAAAAGCTAACTTTTTTAACTTCTCCTAAATGGACTTCCTAGCAACTGACTTTTCATAAATGTCCATTTTGAAGATTTCACTAAACACAAATTTTTTTTTTTTTTTTTTTTTTTTTTTTGAGAATGAGTTTTAAGGCTAGGAAGTCCATTTGAAGCCTCCCAAAGCTATGCCAAATGCCACCTAGCATAGTTAGATTGTAACCGCTATTCAAATTTGTGGTCATGCCCTCATTTGAGTCAGCATTTAGAGGATGAAAATTGGTGGCATTTAAAAAAAAAAAAAAAGGAGGAAGAAAAAAAAAGTGGCGTGCCATCAATATTTCTTCCCTTTATATAATGACTAATTGGTGTAGATATAAGAGGACAAAATCTAAATTCTATCTTGTATTAGAATAGGATCTTTTGGTTTTCTCCACTCTAGGATTTAGTTGAAGGAAATCTTAAAATTCCTTGATGTCTTGAAAGAAGTGTTGTGTAAATATAGAATGTAAGAGTAGAAGATGTCGGTATGTCTGTTGATAGAGTCTCTAGGTGATCTGGAGATTTGGGATTGAATTATGCCTTAATCAAGGGTTAGAGGGGTTATGGGTTTAAGGAAAGGCTGTCCCTTTGTTGTGTCGCCCATGGGCCTACTTGGGCTTTCAATAGGATAAAAAAAACCATGTAAGTATAGAGTATTTTATTTATATCCTAAAAGCATAAACGATGGAAGAGAGCAAATATGATCTTGAAGTTTGAATAATGAATTTGTCAAATCCCTATTGAATCACATGGGTCGTTTAAGATTATATTAACTTGTTTGATTCAATTGGGATCCATGTTTTAAAGTTGCTATTTCGACAGGGTGGGATTCAAACCTTGGGATCTTTTATACTTTATATTTGCTGTTTTCCTCATCATCTGTTTTCTCTAGTAGAGCACTATGGAATTAAATTTGCATTATAAAGTTAATTAATTTAAAAGGAATTGTGAGATATTTTTCCATGGGTAATGAAGTGCAGATGTAGATATGTTGTTATTTGCCTTAAGTAGTAACCAATGATTTAAATATCAATATTGATGGATATATTGAGGGTCCAAAACCACAGAAATTTTGAAAGGAATAGGAGAATTATTGACGTGTGGAGCTTTCAGTTGATATACTTGTAAGGATTGTAGTTAGAAATCCTTTTGTTTGGAAGCACCATTTTTTTTTTTTTTTTTTTTTGGTGTGACCAGAGTGTGTTCCAAAGTTTCGTAGAGTCTCTTAGTTTGTAGTTGGCGTCTCTCTTTTGGATTTTTTTTTTCAAGTTTTTAGGCCTTTGTGGTTCGTATACCTTGAATGTACAGGTCCTTTCTGATTAATGAATACATATACTTTTTCTTGATCCAAAAAAAAAAAGATCACAAAGATATTGATTTGGTTATGAAAATTTGAATCAAAACATTGTGAATTCTCAACCTAGAAAATAATGCATGATTTAGAATCAAAATATTGTATGCATGATCAGTATGAAGTGTGTAGGGTGCAAAATGTGTGCACTGCAGCATTACTGAGCAAATAGAGAACATCCATTAATGGAGTATAAATAGTGGAGACCAAAATACCAGGGATAAAAAAATAAAATAAAATCTCAAAAAATGAGAAGAAGGAGAAGTTTGATTAAGTGAAGAAAAATAGGATTCTTAAGTTGGAACTGCTGAGTGCTTGAAGCAAATTATCTTTTTTGCTAAATAAAGCTTCTTATAGCCATTGAAGAGCTGTAAATTCTCCTCAAAGAAGCACATTACAGGATCATGCCTTTGTTGAGATATTGTGACAATATGGTGATGTGGACTTAGGAGAGAAGAAGAGAGAGGAGAGAGAAGAAGAGAACAAAGAGAAGAAGAATACCAAACTGATACCAAACTTAGGAAAGAGAGAAGAAGAAGAAAGAGAGACAGCTTAAGAAAGGGAGAGGAGAGAGAATAAGAGAGAAAAGAGAAGAGAGAGAAAAAGAATTGGGGGCAAATAGAGAAGAAATTAGGGAGAGAATATAAGAATTCAGGGAGAGGAATTGTCAATCAATATTTAATCATCATAGTCTACCAATGATCAAAGTTTAGAGGCCTTTATATAGGCTACAAGCAAACCAAAATAGAAATAAAAACCCTAATAACAATAAAGAACCCTAATATAAAAAGGAAACCCTACAAATTAGAAATCCTAAATAATAAACTAAACCCTAACGCCCCATGTGTAGTCCATATAGAGCATCCTGATTCCCATCATTTGGTCAGTGTGTCAATTTCTCCATCGATATTCTCTTAAAGAGCTCATATGAAGAGAGATATTGACATTCTCATGTAAATTTACGATCATGGTAGTTACTACTTGGAGTTAATAATGGACAACTAACAGGAAGGAGAACTAGCATCTCACAATGAGGAATAGGGACTTTTTGCCCTTCCTGGATGTGTGATCAAGTATTCATTGAATGCTAATGTATTTAAGCAAGCTATACATGATCACAAGGTAATGGTTTGTGCTTCAACTTCGTGAATTCTTTGAGAGCCAACTCTATTCTTTGAAAATAGAGTTGCTAGTTCCTTGTTTTTGAGAGCCAGATTATCTTTCATTGTTTTCTTAATTCATATACGTAATCATCATTATTAGTATTGTTGTTGCTGTTGCTGTTGTTGTTTTTATAAATAATAACCTTGCGTGCTTATTCGTTGTCCAGTATTTTGGCTAGTTATCATGCTTACATGTGCTCTCACGATGTGTTGATTATAAAACCAAAGGAATTTTTATGTGTTTCATTATTTTTGTTCTTTATTTGGAATATGATGCTCTCTATTGGGGTTTAGGCAAACTTTTTCTTAATTAATTTAAATTTTGGACACAGGTTCTTAAGTTGAGTTTGAGTAGGTAACAGAGAAAAACATAATGTCTGAAGAAGCTTGTCACATGGTAGTGGTTTATGATGATCCCTCAGACCAAAGATCTTTGTCTTTGGATGATACCAGTAGCACAGAGGAATCACCAGATGAAACCAGGCTTTCACTAGAAACCACAAATGATGCAATTCCATATATTGGGCAAAGATTTGCTACTCATGATGCCGCTTATGAATTCTACAGTGAATTTGCAAAGCGATGTGGCTTCTCAATCCGGCGTCACCGTACTGAAGGAAAGGATGGAGTCGGCAAAGGACTTACGAGACGCTACTTTGTCTGCCATCGTGCGGGCAACACCCCTATAAAAATCTCAAATGAAAGTAAACCACAAAGAAACCGTAAATCCTCACGGTGTGGATGCCAAGCGTACTTGCGGATTAGCAAGACAACAGAATTAGGAGCACCAGAATGGCGTGTCACAGGGTTTGCTAATCACCACAATCACGAACTCTTAGAACCGAACCAAGTTCGCTTTCTTCCTGCATATCGCACCATATCAGACACTGACAAGAGCCGAATCCTCATGTTTGCCAAAACTGGAATTTCAGTACAGCAAATGATGAGGCTCATGGAGCTTGAGAAGTGCGTGGAGCCAGGATATTTGCCATTCACTGAGAAGGATGTGAGGAATTTACTTCAGTCATTTAGGAAACTGGATCCAGAAGATGAGAGCATAGACTTGTTAAGAATGTGCAGAAACATTAAGGACAAAGACCCCAACTTCAAATTTGAGTTCACACTCGATTTAAACAACAGGTTAGAGAACATTGCCTGGTCATATGCCTCATCAGTTCAGTCATATGAGATCTTTGGTGATGCGGTGGTGTTTGATACGACACATCGCTTGACTGCTTTTGACATGCCGCTTGGGATATGGGTTGGAGTAAATAATTATGGCATGCCTTGCTTCTTCGGCTGCGTACTTTTACGAGAGGAAAATTTGAGGTCGTTCTCATGGGCATTGAAGGTAAAGGAGTGAAAATAATATATTTTCCTTAATCAGCCTATTACCTTGTATTGCACATGTGGCCACCTTCAGTTTTACCTGGACTGCTCAATTAGTTACCCACATTTTTTGTGGCGTAGCCAACACCTTCCACGCCCCCCTCCCCCCTAACCAAAAAAAAAAACTTGGGGGAGGGGGGTTTGGGAGGTTGGGAGTGAAATGTAATTTTTAAATTGAACAACTAATATAAATTGGCTCACAGTCAGGAGACAGTTCATGCAGTGGATAGTTGGAAACAACTGATCACTCAGGTTTTGAGCCATGCACAAAATCGAAGGTGGCCACATAATTGAATGTTTCATGTGCAAAACTGTGAAAATCATCTTTTACAAAATGAACTATATTTTTGGGAGTTCATATTTTTCTACATTCTGTCTTGTAGAATGGAAAGAAATAGACTGAATGGGCACTGGGTACTTATCCAGCCTAGTTTATTGTAGACTTTTCATGTGAAATCAGGATTTTTTCTGTTGATATGGACAAACACTTTCTGGGATGTGTTCAGTGCCTATTGGTCTGTTCTTTCCAGTCAAAGTTGGATTGTAAAGGGACTGTATTTTGGATTTAGAGTCTGGCTTTGTCATGTGATGAATCTCTGGTCCATGCACATGCACATGTTTCCTTTCTCAAAAGACTTCTATTACTAACTTTATGTTGGTGTTTTGTTTTGTATTATACATTTTAAAGGCATTCTTAGGGTTCATGAATGGGAAAGCTCCGCAAACAATATTAACTGACCAAAACATGTGTCTCAAAGAGGCAATTGCCATGGAAATGCCGACTACTAAACATGCACTTTGCTTCTGGCTGATTGTGGCAAAGTTTCCATCCTGGTTTAATGCTGTTTTGGGGGAACGCTACAATGAATGGAAGGCTGAATTTTATCGACTCTATAATTTAGAGTCGATTGAGGATTTTGAACTGGGGTGGAGGGACATGGTCAATTCCTTTGGGCTGCACACTAACAGGCATGTATCCAATTTGTTTGCATTACGGTCACTTTGGGCATTACCATACTTGAGAAGCCATTTCTTTGCGGGAATGACTACCACTGGCCAGTCAAAGTCAATTAATGCTTTCATTCAACGTTTCTTGAGTGCACAAACCCGGCTTGCACACTTTGTAGAACAAGTAAGTTTTTCTCTCTTGCTATTACTACCAAGTCTGATTAAATTGTATTATATTAAGCATATTGTGCTTGTGCGTGAATATATAAATTTCTCAATTGTAGATTCAAGGGAGGGATAGAGACCTATCACCTTCCAGTTTAGTTTCTCTTACTTGGAGGTCTGGGGCTTGAATCCAGGATTAGCTTCCAAGGATATTAAAAAATTAAGATTTCATATTTGATTACACTACTGAGTTGGCTGCTACAAAATTCTGTCTTGTTAAGCCCCCTGTGCTCAGCCTTTTCACTTGGAGCAAAGAGAGAGCAGGGGGTGGGGGGGAGTGGGATAGATATTTGGATATTTGCCGCCACCATTATTATTATTATGTTTTTAGTCATAGGTCCTTTCTTTTAGCGGTTTTGAATAATAGGTTCAAGTAAAAAAGTACTAACCTATGGGGTCCTTATGGGTTACCATTAATAGATAAAAGTCAAAATCCTTTTTTTTAAAGACTAAACTACCCTTGTCATATTTAGTTTTGCTAATAATCCTTAATTCCCTTTTGAATCTTTCTTATTTTCAATTTTGAATTATTTAGGAAGATTAGGAAGACAAGATTTTGTTTGTTTGTTTTTTCCTTTTTTATATTTTTTCATTTAAATTTTGAATGAAGCATATAAATACTGATATCTTTTAAGTGAACGTTTTCTGGACGAAATTTATGTGTCTATTTTCGATTTTATACGTTTTAGTTTGAGTTTGTTATTTTTTATCCCTAATATTTGTAATGAAATCTAAAACGTATAAAATGCATTTGAGTTTGTGATTTTTTATCCCCAACATATATAATGAAATCTGAATGTATAAATTTTTTAAAATGCATGAAATCTATATGTTTAAGGGATTAAACAACTTTATGCCATCCTACAGCAACCCAAGATCCTCAAACATCAAGTTAATCCTAAATGCATTTGTGATTTTATTCCCAATATATGTAATGAAATTTGAATGTATAAATTTCTAAAAAAGCATGAAATCTATATGTTTAGGGGTTTAAACTACTCTATGTCATCCCATAACCTAAAATCCTCAAACATCGAGCCAAACCCAAATGCATTTTTGATTTTTTATGCCCAACATATGTAATGAAATCTAAATGTATAAATTTTTGAAAAAACATGAAATCTACATGTTTAATGGTTTAAATAACTTTATGCCATCCCATGACCCAAAATTTCCAACATCAAGCCAAAACTGAATGCATTTGTGATTTTTTTATTCCCAACATAAATGAAATCTGAATGTATAAATTTTTGAAAAGATATCATCAAATCTATATGTTTATGGGTTTAAAAGATCTAATTTTTTGGGTTAATAAGTGTCGGAGATGGTGATACACCCCAGCGTGGGATGATACACTACAACACGAGATGATAAACTCCAACGCAATATGGTGAACTCTGGCAATATGGGCAGCACTCTCATGAGATAGCAAAGATCATGGTGTGGGTAGTAAAGCTTGCTTTTGTTTCCTTTCTCTATTTTGAAATAAATATATTCCCTTCTTTACGGGATCTTGCCGCTTGGAAAGTTATATTTATGGAATGTAGTAGCGTTTTTTTGGAAATGCATATATCCTGTCCGTCTTGGACTTTTTTTAATTAAAGGGAAATTTTGTCCAGAAATATGAGTGAGGAACCTAATGGGTTAGCACTTTTTTCATTGGACCTAATATTCCAAACCTTTAATATGAAGGAGCTATGACTAAAAAAACCCTATTATTATTATCAGTGGCTGCCATGGTGTGAAACTGTGGTTTGACTTGGGGTTTGGCATTGATCTGGATGTTTTTTCCCCTTAACGGATATGCCGTATTAGAGTTGTACCGATTTTGAACTTGGAATTTGAAATGCAGATGGTTGGAAAAGGCATTTGGTCCATATTGTGTCATTCTTATTTTTGTTATCACTACTTCTCTGATAAAAAATAAAATCTGGGCTATAGTCAATTGGTCACCCCTTTTTCTTTTTGAAAAGTCTTCCCTCTTACTGATTTGGCTTTGTACAAACAGGTAGCTGTTGCTGTGGATTTCAAAGATCAAGCAGGAGAACAACAAACAATGCAACAGAATCTTCAAAACATTTGCCTGAAAACTGGGGCACCTATGGAGTCCCATGCTGCTGCAATCCTCACTCCTTTTGCTTTTTCTAAGCTTCAAGAACAACTTGTTTTGGCTGCCCACTACGCATCATTTCAGATGGAAGATGGTTTCATTGTGAGGCACCACACAAAACTTGAAGGAGGCCGGAAAGTGTACTGGGTTCCTCGGGAAGGCATCATAAGTTGCAGCTGCCATCAGTTTGAGTTCTCTGGAATCCTTTGTCGGCATGCTCTCCGAGTTCTTTCAACTGGCAATTGCTTCCAAATCCCAGAACGGTATCTTCCTGTCCGTTGGCGCCGAATCAGTATATCATCCACAAAGCTTGTCCAGAGTACTCCAAGTGATCATGCAGAAAGAGTTCAGCTATTGCAGGGTATGGTATCAACTCTTATAACGGAATCTGCCAAGTCAAAGGAGCGGCTAGATATTGCCATGGAGCAAGTTTCTATCCTTTTGTCTCGGATAAGAGAACAGCCTATTTTGACACAAGGTACAACCATCCATAGGAATCTTTGATTCGAGTTGATATGTTAAATGGTTAATGCAATTTTGATTCTCATGGAAAGCTGAGGGAAAGAGCTGAAATTTTGCTTATGAAAGCAAGTTGAGTGGATTCGTAGAGCAAGATGTGGGTTATGCCTTTTGCTTTTATGAAGGGGTAGAAGCTTGCTTGTGGGCTGAAGTTCTTTGCATGACATTTCTGTGTTCTCATACATGTAATCAAAATCATACAAGGTCCTGTCTTTCTCAGACATTGTTGAACATTACCTGTTCTCATCAGGGAAAGATCCATGAAGAGTCAATATGTACAAATATATAAAGAAGGAGAATTTTTGCTTGTACAAATGTTCACTTGTGTTTGTGTCAAAATTTATCTGCTCAACGAAGTCAAGCAAGACACCAGAAATTTGTATTTGTGGAGGCTAGGGTGTGTTTGGAAGCAACTTAAGGGTATACATAGATACATATGTATACACACACAGGCATATGGTGAAATCCATTAATGGTCATTAGAAGTTCCTCTTCACTGGGCTTGCTTCCAAACATAGCCTTTATTGCATCTTTTGTGTTTTCAACAGTTGATCATACATGTTGCCATTGTGATTATATGTAGCAAAGACTGGTTCAGACAGCACCAAGTCAAGTATGAACTTGGAACTCATCAGATCATCAGGGTTACATTTGGGTTGAACATTTTTTGTTCTCGGTTGTCGCAATGGACGCTTAAGATGTATGTTGAAGGGAAGATTTAGTTCAAAATTAACCTTGATTGTTTTAATGACAAATTTGCTTGAGATGTATGTAGAAGGAAAGTTTTAGTTCAAATTTGACCTTAATTGTATCAAGAAGAGCCACAAATTTGAGAATAGCCTATTATTCGGCACTATATCTATTTGGGATTTGGTGGGATTAGTTGGGAATTGGTTGAGAATCACTTGGAGAAAACTCAAGAATGAATTTGGGAGTTTGAAGGAAGATTCTTGTTGATCTCCAAAAAGATTCACATTCATAGGGACAATGGTGCATTCAAAGAAGGTAATATCCAAGGGTAATTTTTTTTTTTGAGAGTAACATTTCAAGAAATCCTACAATTGATCTTTTGATGATAGTTTTAATTTTCTAAAATGCTCCTAGTTTAGATGATATATTTATAACTTCAGTTGTTATGTAAAAATTAATAGATGTGGGTGCTAGAATCTGTTTGTAAAATCTTTAGATGAATGCACTAAAAATGGAAGATCGAAATTTTCCTTCATCGGAATTGGTGGATTTTAGTGAATGAAGAGGACTACCTTCATTGTGTAACTCATAATTTGTGGACTTGCTTAAAGACAAAAGAATAAAAAAACAGAACCAAAATTGAGAAAATTATAGTTTTACCATTTCAATTTAAACTAATTTACACATTTTTTTTTTCCATAAAACGTCCAAACAAGTCTTAAATCTTTGAAGCAATATAAAACAATTAACTTTTATTGGGAAAAGTTTGTGATTCTCACAATTTCTCAAAATAACTGTTCTACGTTAGATTTTACAAACCATATATCAAACCATGGGATTAGACCTATGTATTAAGGGAACCTATCCCATACATTTTTATGTACTTGAACTCGATTTCACTAAAAAAATACCTGCCATTAGGGCTGCAAACGAGTCGAGCCAAGCCGAGCTTTGGGTTGCTCAAGCTTGGTTTGGTCAAAAGCTTGATTATTTAAGTTCGAGCCGAGCTTAAGCTCAAGTTAAACAAATTGAGCTTTGGTATGTTTGAGCTTGGCATGTTTATTATCGAGCTTGGTCACGAGCTATACACGAACGACTTGATTAATTTGCAACCTTAAATTACAATAAGAGAGTTAAAAATTAATGTAGAAAGCTTAAAAAATGACTTCTATATACTTAGTTTATATTGGAAAAAAAAAAAAATTTAAGCCAAAAAATTAAAGTCATGAATATGTTGAGCTTATTTAAGCCTAAATTATAATTTTTTTTTATGAGTCTAAATACAAGTTTTTAATGAGCTTATTCACGAGCCTACTAAGAAGCTTGATCACAAACACAAATGAGCCGAGTTTAGGTGTGCTTGAGTTTGGCTTATTTACTAAATAAATAAACTCGAGCCAAACCCTTATCAAACGCGTTTGCCAGCTACTCGTGAATGGCTCGACTCATTTGCCGCTCCGTAGCTGCCATTAGACCAATAGACTCGCACGATAATTATCGGGTTGCTTGATTAAATAAAGAGTCGGGGATTTGGTAAATAATTATGTGAATTTTGTAAAAATGGTATTATTTTTCACCCAAAAAAATGGTATTATTTAGTATAGCATGCTTTATTAAACCAGTGCTCCTTTATGTTGGGTCATTGAAAATGAGAGTGCAGATTACCTATTCTTTTTTTCAAAACTAATCCTTAAAAAAAATAATTTTTTTAAAAAATACTTATTTAACACTTTTAAAAAATAATTTAATAAAAAAATAAAAGAAAATACGAATAGGAAATAGGAAAAGAGTATCTGTACCCTAAAATGATACATTTTTTTTAGCAATTCGTCGACCAGTGGAAGTAGAGATTTCAATGGAATGAATTATTAATTATTATTAAAAAAAAACTTCAATTTCAAGCATATAAAAAAGCATTAATACTCATTTATTAATTATTATTTTGTTTAAAAATATCAACATTTTTTTATTATATTTTTTCAAAATCAAATTTGGAACATTAAATCACTATTATTTTGACGATAGTTAGGCAATGTTAACCCATACCCATTTACCCACCCAAATCCATGCTATGTTAATGGGTATGAGTTGGTACCTTTTATTAAAGGGAGCGGATAATGCAAACCCTTTGAACTATTTGCCCACCCCAATTTTAATGTTTTCAAAAATACCCTTAAATGATTTTACTATTTAGGACAAGTATAAATTTCAAATACCTAATGTATCATAATTTGTTTTGTTAAGCCCACCCCAACTCCATATTAGCCAAAAGCCATATTTCTCTCCAAAAATCAATCTTCTCTTTTTTTTCTTACAAACAGTAAACCTTCATTCCTGCTGCAACCCAAGACCTTCTTCATAGAGGAAGCAGGAAAGATGGAGAGAGAAAGTGTAGTTCACCTTTGATCCGAAAAAAGCTTGACATGTTCATCAATGGCTTCAATGAGATGATTTTTTTTCACCATTAAAGCTCAATAATGGTTTTCTCTCTTGAAACTTAATGATGAAGCTTAATAAAGCAACTAACAGTGATGAGGTAAGTTTTTAGAAGCTTTAATGTTGTTTTTATTTTTTATTTTATTTTATTTTTTTGCAAAATCCCGTGGTGTTACATTACACAGAACCTATTAATGTATTGCGTTACTTCCAACCTAACATTCCGGGAATGTTAGGTCGTCTTCTACGCAGCATCCCTAGAATGTTGGGTTATGTGTAACGCAACACCACGGGATTTTGCCAAAAAACAAAAAAAAAAACACACCATTAAAGCTTCTAAAAACTTACCTCATTACTGTTAGTTGCTTCATTAAACTTCATCATTAAGTTTCGAGAGAGAAAACCATCATTAAGCTTTAATGGTGAAAAAAAATCAAGAGAAAGAGGGTTGCTGCGTGAGAGAGGAAGACGAGAGGACTGGAGGGAGACGAGGTGGAGATGAGAGAGTGATTGCTGTGCAGCTGCAAGTGAGATGAGGCCAGGGATGTCAACGGGGTGGGTTTATCAGGGTACCCGCCCCGCCCCACCCCTATTGGGAAGGGTTTGGGGTCATCCTAATATGGTTAGACATTCCCCCCATGGCCGTCTCCCTCAACCCACCGGCTTGTGCATCAGACCCCAAACCCAATCGTGCCAAACAATGGTTTGCGGTGTGAAACCTCAAACCCACTGTCAAGACCGCCAACCAAACACAACCTATAGGGTTTGGGATGAAGGCTTAAAAACCCGCCCCGTCCCGATTATATATGTTTATGTATTTTTATTATATTTATTTTATAGGTATTATACAATTAAGTTTTTCCTTAATAAAATGAAATTTTAATCATGCCCCTTGAGGAGTTTAATTTATTTTACTCTTAGAAGTAACAATTATCTTTAATGTTCATCGATGTATTTTGAAATATTTAGGTATTGAGAAAATTGAGAAAAGTAGAAAGAAAATAATAAATGGGACGGGACGGGACGGTAATGGGATGGGGTCTTTTAATTGGGACGGGAATGAGATTCCAAATCCCGACCCGTCACGGGTTTGGAATGGGAATGAGATGACGTTTTCTTAAATGGGACAAAGTTGGAAAAGGGGTGACCCATCCCAAACCCGCCCCGTTGACATCCATAGATGAGGGAGAGAAGGGGTGATTTATTAGGGTAGATTGCAAAATGGGGTGGGAATATAAACCTAGTGAACAAATATTTGGGTTATGGTTATTTTAGGGAATGCATGAGGGTACTTATAAATTATTAGGGTTTACTTAACACAGAGGGTTTGCAAATAGTTCAGGAGGGTTGCATTATCCGCTCCCTTTATTAAATGATTCATAATTGGGCCAACTCATATTAACCCATTTCCCTTGGTCCTGGGTTCGACTCCCACTAACTACTAATATCCTGGGCTATGGACTGCAAGGTGTAAGCCTTATTTTGAAAGCCTTGTTCGGAGTGCAGGATTTAATTTGGTGCTTGCAAGCTGGCCCACGATACCTGAATAGAAAAGAAAAAAAAAAAAAAAAAAAAAATGGATGTGGGTATCCACCAAACTGATAAATTATAAACTCATTCCTCACTTTCCAGTCCGCACTCCGTGTGATTGCTAGGTTGCGTCTCTTGCCCTGCCGACGACTGGGTAAGATATTTCTCCGACTGCTGACGATCTCTCTCCCGCCGTCGACGATCACTCTCCCGCCGCTGCCAATCCCTGTTTCTCACACTCCACGCTCTGATCTTAGGTGAGCTCTCTCTCTCTCTCTCTCTCTCTCTCTCTCTAGTATGGTTCTAAATTGTTTAGGTTTCCTGGTTAGGTTTCAAAAATTGAATTAAAGCCCAATATTTTTACTTATAGTTTCAGTATTGCGATGACTGTACCGATTCTATAGCTTCAACATGGTTTTTGAATCAATTAAACTGTTACCATTTTCCTTTTTACTAAATTGATAAATTCTACTAGAGTTTATTTCCTTATGTTTAGGTTTCATTATTAATTGCTGTATTTTAGGTGTTTGATAAATTGCTTCTGAGAATTTGTAGCTTATTTCCTTATGTTCTTGGCCTGAAAATTGTTACAAGAGTTTTTAGAAAGCAGCCTCCAGTTTCAGTACATGCACAAGCCTTTATTAATCTGGTTTTTCTATCAAAGACCAGACATATCAAGTTGGATTATAATTTACAACTTTGCTTGTTAGAAGCATGCTGTCAAATCTCTTATCCCCATGTTTTGTCTCTTTTTATAAGTATATAAGTGAGTGGTATTTTTATAAAGCTTCACAGAGTGAGGAGTAATAAGGAAGTTGATTTTAATTTGAGGTAAGTAATAAGGAAATAAATGGAATTCTTACAAGCCACTCAAACTAGTCCAAACGGTAAGGGATTGTAGGCAGGGACGTAGCCGGGCAAGGGTGAGGGTTGGCACTGACATTTTGAAAAAAAAAATAAAAAATTCTTTAAGTCTCCAGCCCAGAGGACACAGCCGACACACCTGCGGCCTGCCCACCCTAAAATGACCTGCTCCACATTAAAAATCACGACCTGCGTGTTTTGTTTTCTCCCAAATCAATTTCACAAGTCTCCAACTTCAATTGAACAAAACCTAACCCTTTGGATGAGATTCCGAGAGAGAGAGAGAGAGAGAGAGAGAGAGAGAGAGAGAGAGAGCGTTTGGCTTTCTCACCGGTGACCTCACTTTGGTGCTTCACCTTTGGTACTGCCCTTTCTTTCTCTCTCGCTCTCTCTCATTTTCTGTTTGAATAGCTACATCCCTTTGATTAACTATTGGAAGCTTGGAGCAGTGATTGTGTAGTGACTTTCCTTTACTCTAATGAATGGTAGTTTCTAGAAATATCTTTTAAAGCTTTAATCTAAATTTGGTAGATTCTAGGTTCTAGAAAGATAAAGTTTAATACTTTATTCTAATGAATGGTACTATGGTAAATTCTAGAAAGATAAAGTTTTTAAAGTTTTTAAAGACAAAACTTATCTTGGGCTGACTTTTGTGGGTTTATTTTAAAGTTTTTAAACTTTCCACTAGTGACACATTCACACATACACTGCGTCAATGATGTAGGTGTGGTACATTTTTTATTGTTTATAATTTTTAAACAATCCGCTTCACCTTTGGTGCTTAAGTTTTTAATTTTTAATCTGAATAAGCAACAGTGCATTTTTTTATTTTTGTGCTTAGGCTTGTGTGATTAACGTGTTCTTTATAACAAATTTTATCTGTCCTTAATTTGAAGAATTATTGGTTCATTTGTTCAATTGCAGTTTCTTGCTATTTGCTAATTATGTGTGGGTTTTGATTTTAAGTGTTAATTTGATAATAATTTCTAGTTATGCACTTATGCTCTTATGGAGAAATATTTTAAAAGAAAGTCAGCGACGGAATTGTCTCCAATTCCAACAAAAAATGATAGTAGTTCAAAAAATAGTACTACGAATCCTCTTTCTACATATCCTCTTCCTATAGATCCTCATCCTACCGATCATTTTTCTACAAATACTCTTCCTACAGATCCTGGGCTACGTCCTCAAATTTCAGAATACAGTCCTAATGATCAAGATCATATCCGAATATTTTACCTTCAAAAGGGGGCTTGTCAGCCTCGTAACCATGAATTTTCACAAACTCTCTTTGGGAAGGACAATTGCCGATTTAATCCTGATTTGTTTGATGAGCATCCTTATTGGCTAGAGTATAGCATGGAAAAAGACTCTTCGTTTTGCCTATGTTGCTATCTTTTTAAGGAACATATTGGAGATCAAGCGGGTGATGATGTTTTTGTTGTGGAGGGTTTTTCAAATTGGAAGAGGAAAGAAAAGCTTCGAACACATGTTGGCGGCCCTAATAGTGCTCACAACAATGCTATGTCTGTGTGTTGTAATTTGATGCGCCAAAAGCAACAAATTCAAACTTTTTTTTTCCCACCAGTCAGACAAAGCTCGAAATGAATATCGAATCCGCTTGACTGCAACAATCGATTGCCTTCGATATTGTGTTCGCCAAGGGCTTGCGTTTTGAGGTAATGATGAATCTTATGATTCCTCCAACCAAGGTAACTTTCTTGAACTATTGAAATTTCTTGTAGACCATAACGATGTTATCAAAGCTTTTGTTTTAGAAAAAGCTCTTGAAAAGAACAAATTGACATCACCTGATATTCAACAAGACATTATAAATGCCTTTGCATTTGAAATTATCAATGATATCATCAAAGATATTGGTGATTCATTCTTTTCCATTATGGTTGATGAATCTCATGATGTATCAACAAAGGAGCAGATGGCCATTGCATTACGCAATGTAGATAAAAAGGGGCATGTAATTGAGCGTTTTTTAAGTTTTGAACATGTTTCTGAAACCACTGCTCTTTCATTGAAGGCGGCAATTGAAAATTTCTTTTATAGAAATGGCTTAAGTTTGTCTATGTTACGTGGGCAAGGTTATGATGGGGCTAGTAATATGAGGGGGGAGTTCAATGGCCTTAAAACACTCATTTTGGAGGTGAATGAATGTGCCTATTATGTTCATTGTTTTGCTCATCAACTTCAATTGTCTGTAGTGTATAGGGCAAAGAATCATAGTGACATTTCTATGTTCTTCGACTTGGTTACTCATCTTGTGAATGCTGTTGGTGCTTCATGTAAGCGCTGTGATATGCATCGAGGGAAAAAGCTAGTAAAGTTAGTGAAGCACTTGAAGGTGGAGAGCTTCTAATTGGGCAAGGCTTAAATCAAGAAACTAGCCTTGTATGTTCTAGTGATACACGATGGGGATCACACTATAATACTTTACTTAGTTTAAGAATTATGTTCTCTGCTGTAATTGATGTACTTGAGGCAGTTGAAGTAGATGGTTCAAGTAACGAACAAAGAGGTGAAGCACGTATGTTATTGGGCTTGGCACAACAATTTGAATTTATATTCATTTTACATTTGATGATACCATTTTGGGAATCACAAATGAGTTGTCACAAGTACTACAAAGAAAAGATTAAGATATTGTCAATGCCATGACCTTAGTTAAAGTTTCCAAAAATCGACTTCAAGAGATGACGGAGAATGGGTGGGATTCTTTATTCGATGAAGTTTCTTCTTTTTGTAAAAAGAATAGCATTGTTACTCCCATCTTGGATGATGTGTTTTCTCTTCCGGGGAGACCGCGGCGTAGAGCTCAAGAACAAACAAATCTACATTACGATCACGTTGAGCTATTTTATTCCGTCATTGATGTGCAACTTCTTGAGCTTAATAGTCGTTTCACTGAGGCAAACACT